>JAUYWI010074342.1:0-13924 GCA_034780595.1 Parotoplana pacifica | reverse complement strand
TGGCCATTGCAATCCTTGCGCGGATTTCGTTACTGCACCTTCCATCCGATGTTATAATTACTCCAAGGTATTTGAAGATTTTGACTTGTTTAACTTGTTGATTGTTAAGTGTAATGTTCATTTTGATCTTGCCCATTTCTTGAAACTCGCATTACCTTTGTCTTCTTCATGTTGAAATCCTTCGCTTTTCTATTTTAGCTGTCCACAAGGTTTTGTATGTAGTTCTTCTTCTGAGTTTGCTATCATTGCTTGATAGTCTACGAATCGCACTACATAGATACTTGGAGAATGTGGTGACTAACAAAAGTTTTTTTTAATTGATAGATTGTTTTCATTTAATTTGTTATCAATTTAATTTTTAGAAAAACTAATTATTTAGGTAATATTTGCATACAATAATGCTATCATTGCACCTAGGTATGTGGTATGCATCTCAAAGAACCTGTCTCCTCTTGTACAGTCCCACCTATTTTTAGACATGGGCGTTGGAAGTGGCCGGGGCTGTATACAAGAGGCACTAAAATGCACAGCAATGGTATAACTATCGTTTTCCATTTTAGTGCCATATCTGTGGAGCATTTTTTATTGATTTACACCTATTTGTAAGCGAGCTAATTAGGCTGACAGAAAAAAGTAATTTTTAGTTTTAATTAACATTTGATACAGACGACTTAGAAAAACAACAGGTACAATCTGGATACCATCAAAGTAATATTTCTTTGGGTACTTTTAGCCAACTTGTGTCGGTAGAAACCAACAAGACGAGTAAACCAACGTTGGTGTTGGTACCAACGAAACGAGCAAACGACCCATTCAGTTCTAGTTGATTTTTTTTATAAACAAAAATTAGTTTTAACTCTAAAAATTAAAGCTGGTGCCGATATTAATTGATTCTGACAGTGATAATTAGGTATACATACATATAATAGGGTTCATAACACGGTAAGGAAATGTGAGTAAAACTAAAATATTGTTTAATTTTTTATTAGCCACCAACAGACTGTTAACAACAATATATTTGTTTCTAATACTAAACCATGTTTCAATTTAACATTCTATAAGTTTACTCATATAAGTCACAGTTAACCACTTTTATTGTGCTTTACATTGCAGTTTTAATTAAAAAGAGTTTATAAAGAAGATGTTATGAGCCCTGATGTATGAGTAGTTATTGCCACCGTGCATACTTAGGATGATTAAAATAGTGTTTTCTAATTTGTATTATGTAGAATTAATATAATTAACTGTTAACCGTTATGCACATATTTTATCTTTCGTTATCTCAATAAGTTTTAGTCTAAGACCTGTAGAAAAATAATATTTTTGGTCTTGTTTATTTTTCGGTGTATTATGGACCTAGAAAAGTAATCACCAGCTCTAATTCTTGAGGTTAAAAATGTTTAATAGTAGAAAACATGAATTAATTGTTGTTCATTGTTGATATCATTCATTTGGGTATTTGGTTAACTTTTGGACTTTTCTGTTTTAGAAAATTGACTGGTTAGGTTCAATGGACCACCTCTATGCACAACTTCTGGAAGATTACTTCAGTTACTATCTTTTCTTGGATAAGCGGTCAACCTCTCTGTTGGGATTTACCACTTCTCCACGTACGAGTCCTATTAGCAACAAGTATGTTTCTTATATTTCATAATGACTGTAGTGACTGAACTATAAATTATGAGAGGTACACGTCATTTTCTAATACGATAATTTTATGTTTTTCAAGATATTCGAGTTACCAAAGTGGTTCTGACCGACTCAATAGTCGGATTATTAACCGTCTTATACCGGAGGAAACTAAGAAACAAAGGAGAACTGTCACGTATGACGTTGGGGATTTCTGGCATACTGACACCGTTATTCAAGTAAAGGCAGTTACTTTTTATCTTACTCTTACCTAGAGAAATTTGATTGAATTTCTTCCCATCTTTCTTTGGCAAAAATTTCAGTGTAAATGAGAGATTACGAAATGAAATAATGTTGTTAGAAAAATGTAATTATTTGAGAGGCATTTACTAAAATGGTTACTTGTTAAATACTAATATTTTCTATCATTATTGGGTCTATGTTTTGTACTCATTGTCATAGTATGAATAAAGTATATTCATTTTCTTTGATTTAGAGCATTTAAGTGCCTAAAAACCTAATTTAATGGTCATTTTAATCTTCATACGTTCATAGGTTTGTTTGTTATCTATCCCCGCGGCTTGTTTGCATTGCGATTGGCCCACAGGTGGGCGGCCAATAGCCCTGATAAAGTTGATAATCTCTTCCGGATTGGTGTTGGTGATATCGAGTTCTAAGCTCATCGTGTTGATTTGCTGAAGGGTATATGTGGGACATTTGAAGAGAATGTGATCTGTCTTCTTGCACCATCCAGAGGGCAGTCAGCAGACTCATTCTTACCAATTCTGTGACAGTAACTAGCCCTGATGATGCTGTGGCCTGTACGCAGCTGGGCAAGACAAGGTTCTTCCATCTTATTCAGCTTTTTGTTGGGTTTTATCTTGCATTTGCTACGTTCTTTTTAGTCTTTAATTTTTTGGTGATGGTGTTCTTTATTTTTGCTTTGATTATTTTGTAGGGGATTGCTATGTTTGCTTGTTGCATGGCAGTAGTTTCCTTTGCCAACTCGTCCGCTTTTTTATTTTCTAATTCTATATGACCAGGTACCCATTGGATCGAGATATGACCATTGTTGGCTTGTTTCCAGAATGTGTTGATGTGACCGCTTTTGAATTACCCCTTTGTCGTCTAGAAGGATGACTATATGTTTGCCTCCAATATTTTTGTTCATAATCAAGTGGAGAGGTTCATTAAATGCTGCTATTTCAGCGTTGAAACTGGTGCAGATCTTTCCAGCAGGTATTTGAAGTGGGTAATTTCATTGTCTTCTCAGGTGATGCTTCCTCCACCACCGCCATTGGTTTGGTTTTCCTTAACAGACCCATCAGTCCAAACTATAATGTGTTTCATTTTTATTTTTTCACCGTTTGTGTAGCATCTTCTTTGATTGTCTCAGTCTTATGATTTTTGATGGAATTACCATCTACATAGATCTGGGTGAAAGGATACATTCTTTATTTTGTCCAGGGAAGGATAGGTGTATAGGCTGTTTCTTTTTCTTTCACTAGTGTATCTATACCAAGTTCACTAATCGTTCTTAGTGAAGAGGAACTGCAGTTCCTCTCCAGGTCCTTCCATCTTTTTCTCTGGCTGTGATTTCCTTACATTTGTACGTAGTAGTTTTGTAATTAAGGTTTCGTTTGTTTCTCAGAACTCTGTGTAGATAACTGGCAGCCAGGACTTCTCCTCTCTTATGGGAATGAGATCAGCTTCTACTAGAAGAGAGTCTGTAGATGTGCTTTGGTAACAACCTGTAATCATTCTAGCTGCTCTGTTTTGTTCCACTTCTACTTTCAAACTGTGGAATTGCTTGCAGTAGGTATCCAGCTAGATCCTGCGTAATCAGCAACTAATTTTATAAGTCCAATGTACAAGGCTCTAAGGTCCTCTATACTGTTTCCCCATTGTTTGTTGTGGACGTTGATGAGAACATTAGATCTTTTCTTCATTTTCTTTGCTGTAGCCTCTCCATGTATCGTCATGTTCCAGTCCAAAATAGCTCCTAGAAACTTGTATGTCACCTTCCCATTTTGCTTCTTTACTCCAGGTTGAGAAAGGCATGTATTCGTCTTGTCTTCATTCACTTGCATTCTCCAGGTTGTGTCCAGTTTTCTATGTTGTGCATAGCCTTTTGGATTTCTTGTCTACAGTTCTCGGGTGTATCGTCCTGTACCCAGATAGCCAGGTCATCAGCAAAGAGGCTGGATGATGTCGTTGATGAAGATAGTAAATAGTTTTGGGGATAGTACACCTTAAGGTACGCCATGCTTGAAATTTTTACAATCACTGAATTTGGTTCTACTTTCACTCGTGATTGTCTACCGCTTAGAGATTTCCTGATCCATTTATTGATACAGTTTGGGATACAAAATTTTGTTGAGTTTCCAGAGCAAGCCATATTTCCAATTTTTGTCGAGGGCTTTGGAGAAGTCAAACAGCACCATGAGAGTCCTTTGATTTTAACGGTTTTTTCTTCTGTTGTTAAATCCATTGGTAACAGCTTGTTGTATTTTTGCATCTGAAATTTGCTTGTTCGTAATGATTTTGTTTTCTTTATCAAGTTACCAGTTAATTCGTTTGAGAGTGAGTCCTTCTTTCTGCTAGCTTGCAGGTGTAGCTATTAAGACTAGTAGGGTGATATGGAATTATGGTCGCTCTTTTCCACTCATGAAGTATTTTCGAGTCTGCTATTGTCTGGTTGATGAGCTTGAGCAATATATGTTTTCCTTCTTCTCGGAGGTTTTCATCATTTCATTTGAAATGTTGTCATCTCCGGTACTTTTACCATTTTCTGGCTTATTAATTGTATTTTCTTGTTCATCTCTATTAAAGGGAGCGCATTGGTTTTTCAAATTGTTATCGCATTTCTTGCTGTTTTTGGTGAGACTGTTTTTCAACCATTTAGAAATTTTCTTTTCCCATTTCACATCATTTGATTTTAGTTTGCTTAATGAGTTCTTTCGCTTTTGATTTGCTTTCGAAGGTTAGATTTCTTCCCTTCTGAAGAGCTGGGTTGGCGTAGGTGCGCTTGTTCCTGTTAGAGCCTTGATTACTCACTATACCTTTTTGCATTTGTTTTGATATTCATTTTGCTGACTGTTCATCCAGGTTTTGTTTTTGACATCTATGATCCTCTTTTTTGTTGCTCTTTCCTGCTGTATCCATACTTCTTTTAGGTTTGGGTCATTTTCTGCCTTTTATCTTTTTAATCTGACAGCTTTTCCACATTCCTCACTCCATCCGATTTCACTTTTGCGCATTCCTAACTTGGGAATATTTTTATGAACTGCTGTGATGATAACCTACTTAACTGTTTTCCAGACGTCTTCAACATTTTTTGTATTATCTTCTCTTGATAAGTCACTTTGGATATCATTTCTGTATTGTTTCCAGTTTGCTCTTTTGTAGTTCCATCTTTTCGATTTGTTAAGTTCTTTTTCTGCTTTTATATTGTTTTGTTTCTTGCAGTATTCTTTGTGTATTCTTTGTAGATAGTCAGGGCCTTGATCTTTTCCTGCTTTCCATATGCAGTGTTGGGTCTTATTAGATTTTTGCATATAGAAGATACATCGGGGTAGACTTTGAGCCATGAGTTCGGAATAGGAAGGTGGGGTTTTCATTGTTGATAACTTTATGATGGTTGATGGTCACTGTTTCTGCAAGGAAATTTCCAAGGTCATTTTCTTCTGCTATATGTCCCAGGCATGGTTATAGACATTAAACTTACCCAGAATGAAGTTAGCCTCCAACCAGGGAAGTTTATTTGGGTCAAACTTTTAAATTCTATTCTCATTGTGTGATCTTGTGATTGGTGGACGAGCTTCTTATCTCCTTTTTTGATTTCAATGTTTGGACTAAGTGTTTCGGTTGTGTTGTTTTCAACAGATTGTTCTTCAATGTTTCTTTTTGAAAATATGATACCTTCTTTGATCAGAGAAGTTATACGACTAGTGTTTGGGTTTCTCTTTGGAATTCTTCCCCCATGGACGGTTCTGTCTGATGCACATGCACCATTTGATGTCGAAAGCTACAGTTTCATTAAGTTTCGTTTCTTGGATTAGGGCAATGTCAATATATTCGTCTTCTGGGTATTTAACAAGTTCTTCTTTTTTAGAGCGGATGCCATCAATGTTCCTTGTAGAATTTTAATTGTATTATTGAAGTCATTGTTTTTCGTTTTTTTGTTCTTTGTTTGTGCTTTCTTTTGTGGTTAGAGGAGTGTTGATAAATTTTATTTTTTTCTTGTTTAGATTTGATATAATGCATTTTATGCAAAACCAGTTCTTTTGTTCTTGAAGTCATTTCTAGAAAGTTTGCTGCATGTTTCGTGCCTTCAGAGCTAACATTTGTGAAACATGGCTGAATAAAACTTTCTACTGTTGGTCATTTTTTTATTACAACCTCCACACAGTGATAGTCTGGGCCTGGGTTGGGTTCTATGTCCCCTCATATTGTTAGATTATTCTTATGAGTGTATGTTATCTCTTGGAGTTTCAACTTGTTATAGGGTTTGGATTGGATTATGGCCATTTGTAATTCTAGAAATTCTCGCTAGGAGGCTGCTAAATTTGAGAGGTTTGAGTACTTTTAGTCACGTTATTAGGTCTACATACTTTGCATCATTTGAATTATGATTATTGAACTGTGAACTTCGCCTAACCAAAAATAAAAATAATTTTATTTCGCTATAAATGTTTGTCATTGTTTTAGATTTCATTGGAGATGTGGCTCACTCAGACAGGAGATTGTGAAGGAACCAAGCAATCGTCACCTTACCAGGTAGGCAATAGATATTATGTTTTTAAGTAATTGCCCACTCCACGTCTTGTTAACGATTTAATAAATTATTGCTTTTACTGAATTTGTTTTCCCAAGTTAATGAGTCCAATTTCTATAGAAATTTTTGGCCTCCAAAAATCACTTCACCGTGTTATTACCAAGCAGGTATGGGTTGATTCCCAAAAGGTCGGGGGTGTTCTTCATTTTAAATTTTGTTGTTTCTGATTTCGTGTTAAAACTTTTAATTTGTTTACTTCTGTTAACATTAATTTGTGATTTTGAAGCTATTGATTTAATTCTCTGAACCATTGTATACGCACGGCAAAAAAGAAACTAGGCCCACTGAAATATGAAATATCATTTGTGAGAAATGTACACGGCCAAGAAGGTCAAACCTTTCACACAACTTTCGAACTACCAATGTGAAGGTTCTGTGAAAGTCCAAGGGGGCTACGTTTTTAAGTGACGAGGCTGTAAGAGGAATAGACGACCGACAAAGTTAAATTTCGCTGTCCAAAGATCTTCCGCCTTCCCGTGGTGGACAGCATAACCGCGTACTTGTGCGGGAGCCAAATAGCGATCAACGACGCCGACGCCAACAGGAACTGGACGACTCAAATCAAATGTTTTGGGTAGTGGCCGGGGAAAACTAGCGTACCTCGACAACCTTACTCATTGCTGGACTAACCATTTTACGAGATCAAAATTGAGTGCCAAAAACACAAATACGTCATCCTTGAGTTTCTGGAAAAAAACCTTGCAACACCAAAAATCCCAGGGTACTGTTATATTGGCAGAAAAGAACACCAACAGAAGAGACCAAAACACGGAAAAACTAGTGTAGGTGTTACATTCTACATTAAGCAAGAACTTAATGCGAAATACCTAAAAAAAAACCTGTACACAACTGACCTGAACGACAACACCACAGACTGGACCGCCATTCAGGTATTCATCCAAAATGGAAAACTCCATATACAATAATCCGTAGAAGCAGGGACGATCAACGCACGAAGGAATGCAAACCAGAACAACTATATACAAACAGAACAATCATCACGTGCGACGTCAACTGCCATGCGATATAATGGGATCCGAACTGCGATGAGGACGATATGGGTATTGAGCCTGTAGGCGCACTAGTAGATAACTTTGCGATCTTGAATAATGGAGAACCGACCAAAATTGATCTAGCCAACGGCAAGGTAACCACCCCAGATATATCAGCGCACTACAACAACATCACCGAAGAAACGAGCTGGAAAATCAAAGAGTGCCTTGGCTCGGATCACCTACCTATCAAGATCACCATACCAGATGACCTCATAGACAAGAAAGAAGACGAAATCAAAAAGAATTTCTTGTAAAAAGCTGATTGGGACAAATTCCGGTTACAAATTGACAACCCTTTGGACGCCTCTCCGCAGCAATATAAAATTGAAAGAGAAGCATAGAACTTTACGAAATATATTCAACAAGTCATATAGAATTCTATGCAAAAGAACAGAATCCCCAAACCATAGTGGTATAAAGAAATTGAAGAAGCCCATCTACAAGAACATGAAAGAACCATCTCAGTGTTTGGGGACTTCAGCAGAACATACGACAAGGTTTAGAGTAAAAAACTAACTCAGAAGATACAAAAACACATCCCAACAATTGAATGGATAAAAAGTTTTCTCAGCGACCGAAAAGCGTATGTTAAGATCGGAGTGAAAAAGAGCAAACAGAATATGTTCAGACAAGGATTATCACAAGGAGGGGTACTCTCACCCATATTATAGGTCATTTACATGACTGATCTGCAAAATTACAACACGAAATCTGAACCACCCAAATTTGCAGACGATTTAGCCTTACTGACTAGCAGTAAAACAGTAGAAGAGGCAGCAAATGACTCCATTCAAGGATTAACCAAACGAGCAGATGAGAACAAAGTGACCATCAGTGAAGAGAAGAAGACTACCTGCATGATTTTTAGCCAGGACCCCAAGGAGACCAGCGGCAAGAACATTCCTCAACTCAAGCTCAGAAACAGGCCAGTCCCTGTGGAAAGAAAAATAAGTTCTTAGGCGTCACACTCGAAAGACCCGAAAAAACTGGACACAAAAACTGCAAGATGTAAATTTAGCCGGAAAAGGTATGATTGTCCCAGTCATGCCAGCATGGGTCCAGAACTATACCACCAAAAATCGACATGTCCAAAAAAGAACACAGCCAATCAATCCAAAAAGAAACTTCCACTAGCAGATATCACTATCTGTCCAAGCTGGAACGGAGGACGAAGGTGCAGACTGTGTTATTCAAAACAAGGACTACGAAAGCATCACCTCTAGCTACAAAGTTGAAATTATCGGAATCAGAGATGGAATAAAATGGTTAGACAGTAACATCAAATCAGAATGGAAAGCGAATAGAGTTTGCAGTGACTGCCAAGCGGCCATAATCGCAATCAAAAACGGCCTTGAAAACCAAGTCCATAAACAATCAACGAAATCTGTGCATATCTTGACGAAATTAGAGAAAATAACACACACTTTATATCACGTACGTCCCAGCCCACACTGGCATTACAGGCAACTAAATGGTTGATCAAATGGCCAAAGAAGGCTCCAACTTGCAACCAAATAACATGAAAAGCGACTACAACACCTTTAAAAAGGTCAATAAAAGCTAAATCACCCCAAAGACTGTATCAAAAGCGTCTACTCGCAGCAGGGCGAACTGTGTCAAGTGGAACAACTCCTATGTTCATACATGTCCGAAATGGACACCTCAGAGACTCAACATTTTGGCACTTTGCTAAGAAATGTCATTCAGTTACTAAAGGCAAATCGGAGTCTTGGACTCCGCATATGACCCGGTCGAGGCACGTCCCAACTCAAAAGCAACAGCAAAGTTATTTGTTTCACACAACCTTCACTCTGTTTACAGGATGGGCATGTGAAATCTTTGACTTCTTTGCTCGCGTACTTTTCTCACAAGTAATTGTTGAAAATTACATTTTAAAGTATGATAATTCAGGGGGAAGTGGCATTTCTTTTTGCCAGGGATATACAATTTTCATCCGATCATTTCCTTGTTCTGTTTCCTTGACTCCCCCCCCCCCCACTTCCTTGACTTTACTTTTGTAATTTGGCAATTATTTGGATATTTAGGTCTCAGGACATGCCATTTAGTTTCCATTTATCTCAACTTCTTTTATGTATAACTGCCTATATAAGATATTGAATTGTGTATATTGTCTATGGAAATACTCACAACGAATTTGTTAATGACTTTGCAAAATATATAATATTTAGTTACATAATACCGCTCAAGTTTTAAATAGAAGCATTTATAAATGCGATTATAATATTTCTATATAAAATCTCTATTAGAATAAATTGAAATAGTTGTCACAAGAAGCATTCTTGAAGTCATTTAATCTGAGACCTAAGCCACTCCTTCATTACTAACAGATTTGATACAAGTTGTTGAATATTTTGCGAGGTAATTTAATCTGCTAATGAATGGCAGGATCTAAAAGTCATATACTTCTCTGAACAAGCTGTGTGGGTTTCCAGATGCTATGAATCGTTTAGACTTTTTTATGACGCTATATTTTAGTCAATTACACATATTTGGTATAGGTATTGGGTGTAATTTCAAATACCCCGCCTATTAAGTATATTTAAATTTAATTACCTAATAATCATTCTCATAATATTTTGGTTTTGCTTTAGAAAAGGTTACAAGCAATCGTAAGTAATTACTATTCACAGATATAATTCATTTGCAATGAACTGTTTTCTCTATTATATCTGAATATATTAATCTTTACTAGGCTCAAAAAATGGCAACCATTCGAGTCATGTGCTTAGCCCATATTTTTGCTTGTTAGACATAATATTTGAAACTAGCACTTTCTTTATTTATTTCATTTTCTAGACATCTTTTCACAAATAGAGCTAGATCATATATCTACTTGTAGTATAATATTCAGTTGCCATCTGTATTTTAGTTGATAACCTTTAATTTTAGTTATTTTATCTTTACCTAATATGCTACATAGTGGTGAGGCTGATATATATTTACCAGCGTGTTTGAAAAGTATTCCACAAATAAGTCCAGTCAATCTACGTCTGATGAAAAGAGGGTCTCCAAAGGTTGTGGTGTATTTATCTCAAAAAGTACCAAAAATAAGCATTTTATGACTATCCATACACAATATATAATGACCAACAGATATAAATATGCTCAATAAAACTATTTTAAAAGTCATCGGACCTGATGACGTCATAGACTGTTAACCCCTATCTACTCAAAACTAACTGATTGTCTGAAATTGCAATGTTTTAATTTTATTTCGATTTTAATGTGCTTGGGACACAACAAATCAGGAGATAGTTGAAATTAATTTTCTGTTGTCAGAAAATCGTCTTTTAGTAAAATTGTTAGTGTTATATATGCACATACATAGTTAGAAAATCAATTCTATGTTTTAAAAAGTAGTAATGAAGTATTTTTAGCCCAATGGAGTACTGCCAACAGATGGAAACATGATCATTGTTTATTGATGAAACTCATTTTAAGGTCATACGGACGCCTGTCGATTTCACCACATATCTTCTGGACCTTATTCAGACAAAAGTTTTGGTGTAAAATTATAGATTGATTGGATTAAATTTGGAATTTTAAATAATAGTTCTTAGTATAAAGTTTTCCATAAATGTGTTATTTTTCCATTTGTTTCTCGAATTATTTTAAATTTCAAATTTGTGGCATATCTTCTAAACTTATCAATATTTTATTTACAATATACAAAAGATAAACTTTTTGGGGGGGGGGGATAATAGAACGCCGTACCAATTCTAATGTTTTTTGTACTAATAAATGTTGAGAAGGACGGGCATCCGAGCCGCGTTCCCGGCAAGCATCCTTCCACTGGCCCCTCCGCATCATCGCATCCCAGATTTTGTCCAGTGTTCGAAGTCAACGGAGTCTGTACTGACTCCAAATCTGTTCTTGACGCTTCTGTAATCTTAACACCACTACTAGAGACAACACCAACGAAACGTGCACGACTGCCTGGCTTATTTCTACAACCAGCCATCTTGCCCTCCAATGAGTGCCCAGCCATCGCTAATCAAGGCACTCTAGGACCCCAGGAAAACAAGCCGATCGACGTACAAATAGGCATTACCCATATTAACTCCTCCAAAAGTCCTGCCAGAACGACTACCAGAGTGCTCACCACAGACTGGCCACCAACAACAAAGGGAAACTTGACATAAACCTTCTAACAAGATCAGACGAAGTCACCCTCTGCCAGCTTCGGATGGTCACAGCCCCATTTCCAGAGCTTGCTTTGCTCGCTTGGACCCGACAAAATTAGTTGCTTCCCGCGCTGTCTCGACCCCCTTCGACACCATCTTCCACATCCTTTGTCAATGTCCAAACCTCCTTCCTCAACGCTTCAAGTACTTCACCGCCTCCCTTCGCTATCTGTGCTTCAGGACAACCTGCACGCGGTGTGTGATTTCCTCCTAGCTGCTGCCCTGTTAGGCAGGCGCCCTGAACAAACGACCAGTTAGAAACAAACAGTCCAATTATTTAATAACAAAGGTCATATATATTGTGTTTAGTTCCTAATGTCAAATGTTATTGAAATGCATTGTGGCTTCTGACCAAAATAAACCCGAAAATGGCCTGTAATGGATGATAGGCTTAAATTTTGGAACTGAATAACTTTTGATCTGTATATACTTGGGGCATCCCTCAATTTTTTAGCGTTAATCTTGGTTATTTGTATTAAAGTTTTATTTTTAAAATATTACTGGTGGAAAATGGATTCTGGAAAAGTATGTTATATTAAGTGTTTCTTGTTCCTTTTAATATTTTCACATTAGTTTTATTTCGTTTGCTAAATTTTGAATGTGACCAGAGCCACCCAAATGTTATATGTTACGATATTGAAGTATTTATAGGCGGCAAATATGGAACGTGTTACGTTATATCAATTTGTTTTCTAGTTAGACACTACATAGAAGTGAATATTATTTAGAGGTTTATTTTGAAGTGGTTGACATCGGTATATTGCTTCGTTCAATTTGCCTAAACACTATTCGCTGGCACCATTAAGTTCTTGTATTGGTTTGATGGTTGGAGCTGGTGCTTTATTCAGAATTTATTAACTCTTCGTGTTGAACTATCAAAATAGAGATCTGGCAGTTGTTTGCTTTGTACATTTGCCTGGCGCCACTTAGTCTATTTAATAATTATGATGTGTTGCCATTTCGGGATCCATGTAAATATTTGTAAAATAACTCAATTGTAGTGATTTGCCTTCAAATAGTTGATGATGTAGCATTTAAGTATTAATGTTTGTAACTCTGCATGCAGTTCTGATAATAGTTATTTGGAATTTAAGTAAATTATGATACCATACCAAGCTTGTCATGTACTGCTAAAGAATTCTTGTTTAATTTGTATTGCTTGAAGTACGAGTATTTTGTAGTTGTATTTGCCATGGTGCTTAATTTAGACTTTACTAGATAGTCTACTTTTCCTATAGGATACGAGAGGATTTCTATTAATTTTATTGATTCTTTTATTTGTCTATTATTTAATCAAAAATGACCAAATGGTTTTAACTTTAATTTTAGGTGTTATCTAGGCCTTCCATCGATCAAGTGGGCATGGTGAGAACTCTAGCGAAATATCTCTATCATTTTGTCTACCACAAATCAAGTTTTATAGATTCCAAATCTCCACACCATACTAATATGCTACAGAAACTACAAGATTACAAGAAGTTAGTAGTGCGATATTAATTATAATATTGGCTGATATGTACCAAATAGAATTCAATGAAGAGATTAGAATTAAATTAAGTCAAAGAATCAAAATATTTAAATAGATTTAACTTTGAGAATAGAATTAAATTAAATTTGTATGCACCATTATCTAAATAACTAATTCTGGTTAAGTTTGGGTATTCCCAATCTAAATTTAGTACAACGTATTCTTGTGTAAGTTTTATTGGCTGAATTTATTGATTTTTGATTTCTTTGCCTGTTTTTTTACTCGTGTTGTGTTCAGTTGCGATTTTAGATAACCTGGTGTTTTTTATGGGTATGACTCTAAACGGCATCCGGGTGTATGGCGTGTCGTGTGTGGGTTTAGGAAGTCCTACTGAACGCCTATAAATGTACACATTGACTATAATCCCTATCTGTAACTGGCGAATCCGTCGGCGCCATAAAATCGAGGGGGTCGTTGGGTTACGAAGGTTGGGGACTATGCTGCCTTGCATAACGGTTATTAACCCTATTTATCCTAGCCTATTTACTAACGTTAATGCCTGCCCTGAGCCGCTCAGTCACACTTTCATATTTTTCATTATAATTTGAAAACGGAACAAGCTACTGTTATAAAATTTGGCACCATATTGCCATATTCACTTTCAGATGATTCAGAATCGTCATCGCTCAAATCATCGTCTTGTATTTCTTGTTGTAAAAAATCGAAAACG
>JAUYWI010074331.1:0-13925 GCA_034780595.1 Parotoplana pacifica | reverse complement strand
CTTTTCTTTTTTGCTACCCCCTCCCCTTTTCCTTCTTTCGCCCTCCCTTTTTTGATTTTGGGGGGACATATCCCCCTTGCTCAGGTATGGTGATGAACATCATCAAACAGATTCATGATATTGACAGTAATTCATTTTATCACCAAACATTCAATGATAGATTTTGTAATAATTTTCAAAATTGTTACCCCACATTCTATCACTTTATAATACTATCAATTTTCCCAGAACATTAACTATTTTAAACAGATTTAGTAATACTAGTTCTGATAGAAGGTTTCCCGTACTATATTTCTTGTTATTGTTTTACATTTTAATTACTTAAATTTTTTTATATCTGACTGGACTGTTTTATGGATTTTGATTTTTGGTTGAACTAGATAGTACTTTCTTCAGTCACCAAGCTTTACTGACCATCTTATCATGCTTCAGCTTGGATAAATAATAAATGTTGAAGCCATTTCTATGGTGTTATTACTGTAAACCTTGTAACATTTTAATTTATTATTTTTTAAATTTTGTATATTTGCTACATAAATACTTCATTCTACAAAACGTATACCTACCTAATTTTAACTTTATTATAATAAATGATTAATGTATTTCTAGTAGTTGAGCTTTATATTTGAAACAAATACATATCATAAAACTTTAATCCTTATTAAACATTCAAAAAGCAAATAAAAGAATGGCATAACACAAAATGTTAATCATTTTATTATATCTATACATAAAAAACTATTTCCGCGTTCAAATAATGAACAAACATATTTTCAGTTTCTATACCACCTAAAATTATGTCTGCCATAGACTAAACCTGATGCTAATAAATGATATTTTCTAGATCTAAAACTGTCAGGATGAAAGAAGACTTCATAGTTATTGCTAGATTTTTTTGCAACATCCGTATTCTATTTTGAACTTGTCAACTTCTTCATATTTTGAAATAATTAGAAGTAACAAAAGATGAATTTTTGACGGTATTAATTATGCATACTGCACGAGTTTGCTCACGATTATCTACAAAACTACAGTCAACAAAGGAGATAATCAAGTTCTTCATAGCGTGCATGTAGATGAAAAAGGATGTATATTTATAAAATATCATTTGTAAATTGTCTCTTGTATTGTCTTCGTTCACAAACTACAGTTATTCTATTTATTTTAAAAACGAAAATATGTTTGAGAATCCTATATATACGAGTATTGATTCAACTGTCATAATTCATAAAACAAATAATGTTCTAATTAAAAATTATTAGATAATTACAGTTACGAGTAAGTATTATGAAGCAAGGACATTTCCTGCTATAAAATAAATTGTTGATCCAAAAGTTGATTAAACTAATAAAGTTAAGAAATTACAACTCATCTTTTTTAATATCTTTAATGGCTTGTAGTCCTTCATCACCTTCATCTAAATCAGCCTCATCATCATCAGATGCATCATCAACATTTGCATTCATACTCCCTGGCTCTGCTTCATAATTCAAATCAGGTTTGCTTTGATTTTCCTGACCACGTTCGCCAATACCATCTTCTTCTTTGGCACCAGTTGAATAATTGTCTTTAGTCGGAACTTGTGATGTATTAAATTCATCTTCATCATCAAAATTTGTATTTTGACAGTTATCTTTCAAAAAGTCCTCAAAATTTTCTAAGGTAAGGGAGCCGGTGAAGCGCACTGGAAATGCTTTTTTAAACGCTGGACTCAGATAGAATGTAGGAAAATCACGCATTTGATATGGAGGGTCCTTGTGACCATTTAAAGAATTATCCAGCTTTGTAAACATTAAATTTGTTTTCTTAGTCAAATATTTGGCAGCAATTTTTTCGTATATAGGAAAGAACTTTTTACAAGGTTCACACCATGGAGTGTAAAAACAAATTACAACATCTTTATCCGTGTTACTCTCAACCATGTCAACAAAGTTTCTGGCTACAATAATTTTGACAGGTTTGTTATTTTGACGAGGTACAGCTCCAGATTTAAGCACACGTCTAGATGTTCCTAAAAAACAAATATTTAAATACAACAAAAAATTATTAGATATCTATATATAGATTCAAAATTTAGGGTGTAGCGCTCACTTAGAATGAATACTATTAATTTAATAGGAAAATGTATTAGAGTAAAGCAAGTCAATGAACATTTAAAGTTGAGAAAGAGTCGAGAAATGTTGAAAATGTGAAATTCTCTAACATATTATGTAGAATCCTTGTGTAGTTATTATACATTTTTGACTAAAGTATTTTAAAATATCTTTTATATAAACACATTCGTATCATGGATATGGGTGTATTTATCTATAAGGAAAAAAACACAACTAATGAAATTGTAATCAATTTATAACATAACTAATAAGTTATTATTTAAAAAGGTGTATGCATGTAAAACCGCATCATTGACTAATATTTCAATACGTGTCTGTTGTTTGATTTCCCTAGCATCTTTGTCCAAACTTTATGAAATTTATAGCAGATTGCACTAATTTTTCAGATTTTTATATATTAGATTTCATGTTGGTCACTAGATTATAGAATATTTCTCAGTCAGCCCGTCTGTATGTAGACTAAATATATAAATAAAATAAAATATTTGCATTTCTGTTAAAAACCGATTTTTGTTTTACTAGTTCTTAATAACCTTTGTGCCTATTAAAAATTTTCCATATTTTGCGTCCACATATAAAATCTTACAACGGATCTTTACTCTTCACCCAAAATTGGCCTATATTATATATAAATAAGTATAATTTCATTTAGTTACCGTCCAGAACACCTTTCATAAAGTTTTCTACCATAATAGGGTCCCATTCTTCCATTGGAGGTGTTAATCCATATCGTTTTTGTTTATCAAGGCAACCTGAAGGGAATTAAAAGAGAATAACACAACAACATATTTAAGATAGCTGCTTAAATTATTATATGGATAAAATCGGATTGAAATACCAATAGTATAGCTTGGAATAAGAAAATGATTACAACTTTGAAATTATAGCGTTAAGAGTTTAAAGTCTATATCTTATTAATATTTTTATTCTGGACCTATCGGGTAGGCTCCCGATCACAGCAAAATGTGCCCCATTGAGCGGTGCTTTCTCAAGCTACACATAATCTAGCTAGTACCTATCGGTCACCACGGCGGGCGCAGCACATTGACTGCCCTCAACACATTACCAAACTGCTTGAAAATTATTCAATCGATTTGGATGAAATTTGGAAATACCGTATGAAATTCTCTTGCAGAGATTTTGATATAAAATGTTTCGGGGCCGACCGCCTAAGGTCACGTGACGACCCTTTGAAAAACGAGGTTGGGTCAAAATGGGCACTATATACTTTTTGCAAAAATAAATTCCAGAAGCCAAATATTAATAGAATTTGGTAAGTACAGGGTGCAACAAAAGTAACCGAACCAAATAAGATATTCAGTAGTTAAAACAAAAAAGGAATTTTCAACCAAATCAGGTAATCTAAAAATAGATTTGTTATTTCTTTCCCAATTACGTGATCTGTAGTTTACAAGTGCAATAATATATAACAGAAGCGCATAGTAGTATTATTCTACTGTCATCATGGCCAGACTAACATTAACTGTTCAGGAACGTGTTACAGTAATTAAGGATTTTTATTCTTCCTCCGGGAGTTATTAACATATTCGACAGAATTGGGCTACGAGGTTTGCAACAGATGCACCTGCAATATCGAATATGTATGCTATATTATCCAAGTTTGAGGAAGCCGGGATTACAAGTGATGCACCTAGATCTGGACGACCATCATCTGTAAGAAATGATGATAATCGTGAGTTCGTGGCGACATCGTTTGTTGAAAGTCCTCCAAATCTGCTAGTCGGGCATCGGTCGAATTAGATATCTCTGACAGATGCCTTCGTCGAATGCTGCGTGATATTGGGGTAAAGCTATACATACCGTGTCTTCTACAGCTACTTAATGAAGATGATCCCAATAGGCGTTTGAAATTCTGTGAAAATTGTCTTGCATTTTCTGAAATCGATCTCTAATCGTTGACCCCTGTGGTCCGATAAAGCTAACCTTAAGACTAACGGTCATGTAAACCGGCACAACAGATTTTATTGGTCTGCACGAAATTATTCAACAAGAATTTAATATTTCTGGTATCACTCTTTGGGGCACAATCAATAATGACTGATGGCCTGAGTGGACCCTTCTTCTTCCAAGGAAAAGTCATTGGCGAGTCGTTTTTGTAGATACTGTGAGAAAAAGGTGGCCATTGGTTTCACAGCGATCTGACATTGACCAAATATACTTCTAACAAAATGGTGCTCCACATCATTATACCATGACTATGCGGAATTGGTTGGATGAAATTTTCACAGGCCGTTGGATAGGACGCCGAAGATGTGTGGAGTGGCCGGATCGCTGTCCTAATTTGACACCCCAGACTTTTTCCTATAAGGTGTCTTTAAAAATGCATTGTATGCGCATAAGCCCAGGTTAACTGCAGATTTGAAGCGGTGTTTCGAACAGGAATGGAAGAAGAACATTACTCCTGATACCTGCAAGAAGGCAACGATTCAGAGGCATGTGCACTCGCCAATTTTAACACCTAGATTAGTACTAGTTGATACTCTGTTTTACATATATATTCCGGGGTTTTAAAAATATTGTTTTAGTGACCAGAGTGCAACATGAGAGCTAATAAAAATTGAGAATTCTATTTATTCTATAAAAAATATCAATGGTTCAAATAAAAAATCCTTTATGCTAATTATGTCTAAGCTTTGTGGAAAATTACAAAAAAAATTATTTCATCAGAAAATTTATGACTGTGTTGTTGTGACCAACTTTTAATGTTCTAAAACTTGGTTCCATTTTGTTACTGAACTTCTGTGGTAAATAATTATGTTTTTATTAACAGTAACACATATTGTTATCTGGCTTAAAAACGGTAATTCTGAATAAGCTGAAATTTTGATTTTGTGCCACAAATTTTTTCCAACTTTTAATATAATTTCTGTCATCAACCCGGGGCCACGTGGTATTATGTTAGTAAGTCACTTTGGTTCAATTTCGGCCAATATTAGAAAAGACGTTTTTCTTACAAAAATGTATTCCTGAAGTTAATATTTGGTAATAGTAGTTTATATTTGGTATATCGCAATCAATTCATCGTAAAACATACAATTTTTGAAAATATTGTTTTATGTGCGCCAGGGTGCAACCCGAGAGCCAATCAAATTTAAAAAACTGTATTTTTGAGATAAAAAATATTTAATGGATAGAATTTCTTGAAATTTGGTATTCATGTGCCAAATTAAGTCCTTAAGCATTGTAGAAAATTTCATAAATATATGACCCCAAAAAGTAATTAAAATGTTTGAGTAAAAAAATTGACCATTTTTTCAAAATCATATATATCAGATAGGGAAAAGTTGGAAGTTTAATTATATGATAAACAATCTATCTATCTAACTTGTTCTCTGCCTTGGGGTTCATGTCTATGGATTCCACTATTTCTTATTGACACGCTTACAAAATCTATTAACATGTTTCTCCTTGGTTTGCCTTGGCATCTTTTTCTAAGAAGTCGGCCTTCAATGACTCTTTTCAATAGGATATCTCTTCTCAATATGTGACCTATCCCATTTTCTTACGCTCGCTTCCTTCTTTCATTGATATCCGCTAAGAATTTTTCATTTGTCATCTTGTCTTGGCATGAAATTTTCTGCATTCTTCTCCATATCCGCATTTCAAATGCTTACATTTTCTTCTTATCGCTTTCATATATGTAGTACCCACTATTTTCATCCTTGTTTCTACTTTCACTCTTAGTTAGAAGTTCTTTTTTTGTAAAGCTTTTATAGTTCTAATTTCTTCCGTCTGATGAAATTATTCCTCCCAGTCAACAAGTAGAACAAGTTAAGAAATCATTTCTTAACTTGTTCTACTTGTTGACTGGGTCATTTCTGATGCTTGATATTCTCATTACCATTGTCATCTTTATGTTTATTCTCCCATTGAAGTTTTTAGCTTTTTCGTTGAGTTTATTTATGAGTTGCTGTAGTCCCTGTTCAGTGTCTGCTATTGTCCACTGATCATCCGCAAATCGTACTTCTTGTATTAACTCGCCACCTATCTTAATGCGCTCATTGACATTGGCAAATATTTCATTCATCATGCGTTCGGGATAAATCAAAAATAGTAGTGGTGGATAACAGACATCCCTACCTTACTCCTTGTCCTATCTCGGCTAGATCTGATTCGTTAGTTTCAATTTTTACGCTTGCCGTTTGATTGATGTAGAGGTCTTGAATAAGTCTTCCGTCAATTCCTATTCTTTTGAATGTTTCCATGAGTATTTTCCAATTCACTTTGTCAAATGCCCGACAGATGTTAAAAATTGAAATTTTTAAAATTTCTATCTTAGTGAACAAATTGAACCAAAAACCACTAACATGATCTAGAAACACATTTTAAACTATAAAAACCATCAATTTATTTCCATAAAATACATCTTATTAAAAAATTTCATTTTAGTGGACTGGCCCAAGAAACATAAATGTGAGGAATCTTAAAATTGTATACCTTGTTCTAGATGTCTTCTAGTCTAGATTATAAATCTTAGGTGTAAGAAAACTAGGTTGTTTCATTGGCATTTTAAGCCATTGATTTTTTTGGTCCCAGACCCAGTCAAGCGTTAAAAATAGATTTTTCTGAAACCCAATGTTTCCAAATTATATCATAATAATCCATTTTAAACCATTTAGAGACATTTACATAATTGTCATAAAAAAGATTTTTGAAAAAAACAATTTTTATGAACCTGCTTCGGCATGGTGGACCTCATAGACTAGCAACCATAAATATGAAGCATCAAATTTTCTAATAAATTATTTCTAATGCTTTCCTAATTTTAAATAACAAAATTTTAACATAATAGGCTTGGTTTAGATTTTAGAGTCATTTTCGTGATTTTGGAAATGGATTTTGGATTACTAAATTGAAAGTAAATCGCACAAACTTTAATTTGTTATCTCTATTACATCATCGGCCCCAATAACGATTTTTTCTAAAAAAGGTACCAAATTTTAGTCAATCCATCCACTGGAAGTATGATATTCTATGGGGTATACAACTCCTTTATCAGTGGCATATAACCCAGAACTTTACCAACACGGGAGGATTAATGTATACTGTGTATTCTTATTTTAACGTTTTTGTACTAGAGAGACTGTCTCGGCGGGATATTGTGTCTCATTTAGTCCCTCTTTAATTTAATAAAATAGAAAAGAAGGGAGCACATGTATTAGACCAGTAATTGTATATACGATAGAAACATGGGTAGTAAGATCAATAGAAGAAAATATCCTAAGAGCAGAAAGGCTATGGTTAGAAAGATATGTGGAGTTAAGCAGCAAGATATGATAATTCAGATGTGTCGATGGAAAAGTTTGATCTACGAGAGTCCATTGTAGAGGTAGTGAGAGGCAGCTGTCTAAGATGGTGTAGTCACGTCCTGAGAAAGAAAGAGAATAGTTGTGTAAACTGGGCATGGATTCTCGAAGTGGAAGGGTCATGGGAAAGAGGGCGCCTAAAGTTGACCAGGAAAAGTATGTCAAAAGGTTGGATTGAAGCTTAGAGATCATGACGATAGAAAGCGCTGGAAAATTGGTATTGGAAAGAATGAGGGTTTGCGACTTCCTGCCAGAGAAATAAACCGACCTCTTAAAAATAAAGATGATGCTGAATAAAGTCAATCATAAAAACTTAAAATTTTGACCTGATAACGTTATCAACTCTTAGCTCGCTCTCCTTATCGACCAATTTACAAGATATATATGTACCAAATTTGAGTAATCCATGTACAAGTATGTTTTTTAGGGCTGGGAGTAAATTACCCCCCCCCCCCTGGGTGACCACGAGGTTATTTTTTTCAGGTGACTTCCAGGGATTAAGAAAGCGTCAAAACTTCTTGGGAAAAAGACGAAATTTGGTATATCTAAATATATTTTCTAGTGGATCTTTAAAAGCATCTTTTGTTGAAATCTAGTAAAATACAATGAAATTTAGTCAATTTAAAAAATTTAGTCGAAAATTTAATTGAATAAAATTGTTTGGTCTGCTGCATCGAATATTTAGTCTTTGATTCAATGTTTTTACATAGACGTTTGATTGGGATGAGATTGGAATGTTTGGAAATAATTCATCATAATCGATAATGAAGTCAAACTATGAGCCAATGACGTCATCAAGTCGTAAAATTAAATGTTTTCCATTAAAAACAAAATATTTAAAAAAATTATCAATATCAATATTTTTATTTAAAAAAAAAAAATATTTTTGTCCAGAATCCAAATGGTTTTAAAATCTAAAAGTACATCTTACTCAAAATTCAGACATAGAATTAGTATGTATTTGAATATTAGAAGTCTCACTTTTCCGATTGCAAGTCTATAAGGCGGGCCACCATATCAGTGCTAGTTTAGATTGATTTATTTTCACTTTAAATTCACGCGTAAAAGACATTCAGAATTTTTTTTACATTATTACAAAGTATCAGTTATATGTCAAATTTCAACCCAATCGAATCACGGAAAATATGAACATCTAAAGAGAAATGGTCACACCAAAATTTAAAGCCTAACATGACTATGTGAAAAAGAATACCTATTAAAGAATAAAATTAGTTTTCTTTTAATAAAAACTTAAAAAACGTACCAACATTTAATTCTTCGGCAGATTCGTCGAATTCAAAATTACGATGACTTTTGGCGTAATTATTTTCATCAATAATACAGCTTGTTATTTTTCCTTTGAATTTCTTTATTACAGGTAAGATAAGTTTCCTCCAATTTTGAGTGGCTAAAAAACGTTATACATATATACAAATTGGATAATGTACAAAAATATAAAGGTATTTGAAGAGTAATGTTAATATTTTAAAGAATTTAAGTTACATTTTTTGTAGCAAGTAGTTTGATTTTTTAATAGTAAAACATATTGTTACTGCATTCAATACATACAATGCAAAATGAAATAGGTACTTTGGGATAAAGAATTAAATTATATAACAGATAATTGTTCCTCTACAGGAAAGACACAGAAATCTACATATTTATCCTGAGTCTGTTTCTATGTTATATGATAGTGATCAAGGTAAGTGCAAATGATTCCGCATTCGAATACCTGATGAGGATATAATCATTTTGGGCTGTATTCACACAGCAATATCTAAGTAGAATAAATCTTTACTGCAGAAATAAAATCAGTCAAGCCTTCGACAGTATTAACATCATAGAAATGAATGTAATCCAACCAAAAGATGTGTAAAAATATATGGTGCCCGCCCAGTTCATGAAAATTAATAATTTTAAAATCCATTATGTGTTTTATATAAAAGCTTAGTAACTACATATAATGTAAATCTTTTAAGATTTTATCAATATTTAAAGATATGGTGGGCTTATTTCTCAAAAAAATTAATAATCGTGATTTTTAAATTTAAGAGTCTAAAAATCGATAACCATATCGATTTTTGCCTTTTAAAAGCTTTTGTTGATGAATTGTTCGAAGGTACTTGTGTACCAAATTTCTTCGAAATCGGTCCAGGGCAAGTATGATATTCTAGGAGGGAGGTCAATGACCTCACCTAAGAGCAACCAAACACTAACAAACTGAAGTACACTGAAACCCATTTGGATTTTAACTTATTTACCAGCAGCCTGAATAGTTAAGTGGGTAAGACACTTGCCTTACCTACGACTGATGAGACCCAAAGTGGTCGAAACCGGTCTCGTCTCGCAGTGGCTTGTGCTGATGAACAAAAAAATTATTTGTATTTAAATATTGGGAACACCAATTTATTTCATTTTGTATTCTCCAGGAGCCACAACTGATTGCTTTTTTTATTTATTCGCTATTATCTACTATATTGTATAACGACTATAAACGGATTTTTTACTTTTATTTCTAAGACAATGTCTCCAGTAATGGGTATCATGCTGCACCCTATTTGTGATATTGGCAAGCGTCGCATGAAGAAAGCCTCGGCTCTAGGAGTACATGTTGCTGAGAAGCTGTTAGAATTGGGAGCCAAAGATATCCTAAATAGTATTTTTGCTGATAGTTCAACATCTGGTATATCTAATGATACAAGTTCTTCTACCGACAAAGTTAGTGAGCAGTCATCGTCTTCGAATTTTGTTTGTGATCTAGCCCCTTCTAATGGTGGTGACACAGCGATTGAAACTACTGCTAGTACTGAGTTATCCTAGCTAACTTCCAAATGTGCAAATTCTTACTTTTGCAATAAGTTTATATGAATTGAAGTGGGAAATATATATTTTTAGATATTAAATGATATGAAACGGCTAGTAAATTGTATATTTTTAAAAATCAAAGAACATTAATTAGCCATTAACTATGGCTTATCCGAAACTTGATGTGGTATAATGGAATTTAGAAATTCTAGAGTATTTAAATTATATATTTTACTGTTGACATGTGTTTGTAGCTTTTAGAAAAGT
The DNA here is from genome assembly GCA_034780595.1 of Parotoplana pacifica. Classification (NCBI taxonomy): domain Eukaryota; kingdom Metazoa; phylum Platyhelminthes; order Proseriata; family Otoplanidae; genus Parotoplana; species Parotoplana pacifica. The sequence continues at coordinate 3,412 of JAUYWI010074331.1, read as the reverse complement.
ATCTGTCAATTGTAAATTCTAGAAGCGCTTTCGATGTCGGTATTTATACTGAAGATACTCGTAGCATAGAGGTTACCTTAATTCCTCTAAGGTAACACAATAGTAGCAAGATCCGAGCTGCTATTAAAGAGTAGGTACTCAACAATTTGGGGGACAGTTTTGGTCTCTGATATATTCTGTGGATTGTTTCTATTTGTATTTCGTAAACTGTAAGATTGCCCATCTCGTAGATTCTATAGTTTAAATTGTAATAATGTTAAACTGGACAATTATGATAGCACACGCATACAATGTTTATAAATGACAGAAAACAGCAAGTATTACAGGGTTTTCAAAAGCTTATCGTAACACTTTATCTAAATTATGTACACTACATGTCTACAATCTGCATTTCTAAACTGTCTGTAGTAAAATCAAATAGGTTTTTTGGTAGATTAACATATTCAAGGTCGAGCTGGTTACCGATGACGTCATCAGGTCTAAAAATTGAAATTTGTCTGATTGACTTTAAATTTCTTGGACCTAAGAAATAATAATCCATACTTTTCCCCCAAAAAATATTGGTCGAGTTTTTGGACACAAAATCGGTATTTTTGGCAAAGTTCTTAATTGGCTCTCAAATCCAAATGAAACATCCAATTTTATTCAATATTGAGATCAGTCATGGGATTATGACAAGATTTTTGGGTTTTACGTCTAAACGTAATTGATTGAGCATGATGACGCGAATATTACTTAGTCAAATGTGTTAATTTTTATTCTGTTTTTTTTTTAATATTTCAATGGCAGTGCCACAAAGAAATTATTTATTAATCTGAATACAGAGGATCAGGAAATTGCTCTAAGCGCCATGTGGACATTTTTTGTCAGAAGAACTCGTAAATTAAGGAATACCTACCATTTTGAGACAAATTTCTCGCTGCCTGCAAGCTTCTATGTATCTCCTGCTCATCAATAGTCTCAAAATCTCGAGAGATGACAAAAATAATCAAAAATGAAACATATATACAAAACAATTGATAAAAGTTAAATAATTTATTTCTAAATTGGCTCTATAGGTAGCCAGATGTTTTGTCAGTGTTGGACGATTGAATATGGTGAGGTAGTCATTGACAAATTGACTTGCCTCATGTCTTGTATGGAATATCTCATCCATGTTGTGGAATATTAATCTATCTAACATATTGAAATCCGGCGAATACGGTGGCTGTCGAACCCGTACAATATCGTGCTCTGCTAAAAATTATACCGTCACACGAGTAACATGTGGTCGAGCATTGTCGTGTATTATGATCAGATGACCTCGCCTACGGACAGCTCTAAGAATTTCCAAAAAATCAACATATCTGATGACATTGACTAACACATTGCTATCAAGAACTTCGCTGTAGAATTCACCACGATAATTCATAGCAACAATCATGTGGTACGACGAGGAATAGGTGGACTTTTGCGCGATCTGCTGCTGCATCTACACAACAACGGGAATTGTTTGATGAGGTCAAATGCTTGCTATATAACTATTTTTTTCAATTGTTACAAAACTTCATCAAAAACATTTTAGGATGTTTTCTTGCTGCAGTAACTCGTGCTTCTTTATCTGTTAATTTGTGGGTTTATCCAGCTGGCAAATACACTACAGGTGGAGATATTTTTCATGATTCTCTGAACGTGCTCCAAGACACCCCCATAAAATTTCCAATTTTAATTAAATGATTACCTAAATAAATGTAAGAAGGTAGTGAAATTTGCTCTCAAATGAATCGAGCAATTTCTGAGGAAGAGAACCTTGTTCACACAGTTGAAAAATCTCCAGTGTTATGTTCCATAATAGTTTTGTTTAGAAAATAAAATAGTTGTAAACCCATGATGTCATCAGACAGTATCCCTCCCTAACAGTGCCATTTGCTATAGTTTTTTTTCCTCTGGTAGAAACGATGAAGGGCATGGAAACGATGGAATACTGTCAAACAAATACCGCAATTATTTGAATAAACGCCCGGGCGTCTATTATGATCGCAATATTCTGACCTGGCGTTTAATGTCATTTTATGGCTTCCCAAATAAATTAATACACGTCTAAACATTTATTTTAAAAAATTGTAGTACGTAATCTAAGTGACTACCTAACCATTGTATACTGGAACACAGGAAACTAGGACCCAGGCGAGGACTACGTAGTCCTCGTAGTCCTCGGGCCCAGGTGTTTATTCAAGGTCAGGCGTGTATTCGAGTAAATATGATATTCTAAATCGCACATTCAATACAAAATGACAGAATATCTGAAATATCATCATTATTTCCTGTAACCGCTTCCACTCGTACGTAGAGACAATGGCGGGACCAACAAACAAAGCACATCAACATTGTTAGCAAAGGTATCAAAGCCTCTCCAAGCTTTTCCTAAACCCAGGACGTCTAATAAATTCAAATCCAAAAAATATAAGAACGGTTTAATCCGGTATGGATTAAGACCTGTTCTCGTTTGATAAATTGTTGTTTTTCAGGCAGACCGCAATAAGTTGTCCATGCAGAATTGCAAAAGGTAAATAATTCAAAGACATCAAAACGCCCGACTATTTAAATATATGGTCATATTTAATATGTAGTTTTGACATGGTTTAGATTGAATATGTTACGATTATTTTTGCGGTCTGTACGCAATGATGTGGCGTATATTTTTATTTGCCTTTTAATATTTCTTAAAATATTGGATATCTATTACTTTTTACTTCCGCATTTATTATTTAGGTATCCAGTTGTTTACTTTTCGGATTAAAATTTTATGAAATTCAAATACCATGGCTTCTCTCTGTTACTTTATACTACCGATAATACTGATCCATAGAAAATGTACTGTACAGTAATTACTGTGTATCTATTTTCATGATTAGAATAATTGATAGGTAGATATTTAGTGTGTCCCTGTATGTATTTAAATTTGTTTATAAATATTGTTATAGGAGTGTTTAATTTATTTAGAGCTTTTGTGAATTGTGAAGCAAAACGTAAACATTAGATAATTGTAATTATTTAATAATATCTAAACCAAAGACAAATGGAGCATTAGCCCAAAAATTTATTAAGGCGCTTCTGGGCTACAGCTCCAAAAATTGCCAATTGACTTTATAGGACATTTCTGTCTATTAAAACTCGTACTGTGCTTTCGGCCTTCGATAATGAAGTAGTATGCCAAATTTACTTTGAAAGATACAATATTCTAATAATCACCATTTTAATTTTGTCTTCTTCTTTATCACTAGCATCATAATGTAAACATTTAAAAAAATCATCTAGATTAATTTTTAGACAATGAGTAAAAATCTACTGTTAGATTAACCCTATTTATCCTACCCTGTGCCGCAGCGGCACACTAGACATGTGTTTGGTTAACATATTTATATTTTTGAAA
>JAUYWI010074320.1:0-13927 GCA_034780595.1 Parotoplana pacifica | reverse complement strand
ATACTGTCGAAGGCTTGACTGGTTTTGTTTTTTGTTTTTATTTTTGTTTTCTGCAGTAAAGATTTATTCTACATTTAGTCAGTTATACGCACAATATCACCCAGCAGTGACCCTTGCGTTGTGGGAAATGAAAAAAACATAATTTTATAAAGCTCTCCTAAAATATTTCTACAAAAACCTATTTCTTCAACAGCAGTTAGGACCCTGAATTAGATAAAAGTAAAATGCGATTTTTTTAGATAAAATTTAACATAGAAAGGTCCTTTTGTGGTCTCACCTACCACTTAGACAACGGCAGACTGCCAGTCCCAGATACCGGGACACGCATAGAGTATTGAAATACCTATATTACTTGGTTACCTTTGGGATTACCCTGGATCCTGGTCTGTTAATCCGTCATCGTCCTCCTTGACCTAGGATTTTACAAACATGAAATTTGCTAAACTCTTCATCGAGGAAATAAATCTGAAAAATCGATATTTCTTTTTAATTTTATGACCATACGAGAAGAATCAGATACGCTTTTCATAAGTGTTTCTACTAACTCAAATACTTATTAGAAAGTTGTGAACAAAATGTGAATAGTTATTATTGATCATATTGATATTTTAGGTTGTTCTATGATATCTTAAGGCTGCAAAAAATCGATAATTCTTTGTCTTAGGATTCAGAAGAATAATTTTGTCCAGATGTTATGTTGCCTATTAGGAGTTAACCAAACAGGTTTATGTAAATAGTATTATTGAAATGTTATCCACTACGTTTTTTTCTGTGTACGGTACATATTAATTGGCCAGGATCTTCTTTGACAGCGTTAGTACTCATTGGCGATTAATATAAATAAGTAGTATATTTTTATCAAAGTGTTCCTGTTTTTTATTATTACTTTTGACACATTAAATGTAAGACAGTTAACCGTACACAAAACAAACATAGTTAAATTCATTTGACTTAGGAAGTCGATGTAAACACATTTCGGAAATATTAGAAAACCACGTCTTTTAGCAAGATAATAAATTTCTTATTCTTTCAATACCTGTTTGGAGAAACAAACTGCTTTCCCCAATAAACCTATTTATAAAATATCTTATTATAATTTTAAAAATTATATTATTCCTTAACAGTAAATGCATAAATCTGTAGTAGCTAGCAGTATGTATGGTATAATTTCAAAATTTATATTAAATACACCATGTTTCATGTTTCGAATACTTTTATAGCCAAGACAATAAATACTTATGTAAACCTATAAACATCTAATTTTACAGATGAGTTATAATTACTTCAAATAAACTCTCTATTAACAAGGTTGTGTGCAGTTTGGTAAAAAAGAAAAATCAACTGAAATAAATAGATTCGGTTCCTTTATTTCATTTCTAAATTTAACTAAACTGCATGCAACTTAATCTTGCATTAAATCATATAAAGAGTAAAATGTTATTTGATGTTATTTGGTGTTAATGCTTGAGCAAATTGCGCATTTGTGCTCAAATTGTATTTAGTTGGGAAAATTTTAATTTGATTTCGATTAATTAAAAGTAAGTGTTATTTATTTTAATATAAATCGTATTTTCTTGTGCTCTTCTAACATATTATTTATTTTGATAATGCATCAGACATACCTACCTTAATGAATTCGACTAGGTAGGTACTGAAACCTATAGCTAAACTAATAATAATGTATGGCTTGATACTTGTAGTTTGTGGAGGAACATTTGAAGCGACAGGCCACTGGAATCAGACATTGACCTCCCCCAATTTCACAAGATACAGTGTGGCCGCCCGGTACCCAGCCAACATGCTGTGTGTGTGGAAGATCATCCCTGCAGGCAATCCCTCGCCTTCCGACAACTTCACCATCAGCCTCCAGCTGAATTTCCTTGACATTGAGCATGTGGTTGGCACTTGTCGCTATGACTACTTGGCAATTGATGCCTACTGTAAGTGGCTGCTATGCATCTTGGAAAACATTGAAATGAGAGCCATTAGCATCAATAATGGGGGGGGAGGGGAGGGCTTTGGACAATCTTATTAAAAATATGAAATTTTAATTTTATTATTTCAGTAAAAAAATTTAGTTTGCGTTTCAGCGTCTATAATTCCAAAAAATTGTTTAAGGCTTTAGACATTTTTAACTTTTACATATCTATATCAAAAGAAGTAGAACAAGATTACTGTTTACATAGTGTTTGTGTTTTTTAGATTAATTTCATTTCTAAGTTTTTCATGAGATATTTCAATTAGACAGACCTGATTTGTGTATATTTTTTTATTTAGATATTCTGAATGGTGAGCAGGTGATTGATCAAATGGCAAACCTCTGTGGCAATATGACCACACTCAGACGTAACCAAGGACAAAGATTTTGGAATACACCCTCTCGCAAGGTCATCGTCGTGTTTCGCTCCGATCAGTCTGTGCAGAAGAGAGGATTCGCACTCCGCTTTATTAAATTATGTAAGATTTGATAGTTTGGTTCATGCCCGATAGATTGGCAATTCTAAAGATGATGTTGTGTCCATATTGAAACCCCTGATTTTGTGAAAATATTTGGATTTATGGTACGTTTGTTAGTGGTTACCCATACTAACTTTGAAGTTAGCAGATTACAACAAAGGTTTTGAACTAATGACGTTAGTATTTCCACTGCCGTTTTTAAGCACACATGTAAGAATATCATGCCCCGGGTCAATCTGTAGAAGGGAAACACTCAGGATTTACATCGCTTTTTATCTGTGTCACCTCTAGCTTTATTGACCCCAATTATTTATTTCCCCTTTTAGCAAATTGTGGTCGTGTGGTGACCGCTTCATCCGGATACCTTCAGTCCCCCAATTGGCCCCAAAACTACCCCCGAAATGCTAGGTGTGCATGGATTATTCAGGCAGCTCCAGGCCAACAGATACATATGCGAGTTCTGGATCTCCACATTGAATATCACTCTAGATGCGTGTTTGATGGACTAAGAATCAGGGATGGATATTCGGCGCAGTCGGCAGTGCTTCATGCCTTCTGTCACACTATCACCAACTTATCTAGCCCTAATCTGAATGTCACCTCAGACGGGAACGTTGTGGGCATTACCTTTGTCTCAGATAGTTCGGTACAACGCAGAGGCTTCAGAATGCATTATGAATTTAGACCAGAAGCTAGTCGTAAGTTTTCGTTAAAAGTAAAATATACAAAATGTTTATCTTTACAGATTTGCTGACAACCTTACCATAGAAATTATGTAATAGATTTATGATGAATTATCTCTAATTTAAGCGGAAATGTTGGTACAGCATTGAATTTGTGCTTTAATTATATTCATATTGAATTATCTAACATTATGTTATTGTATTTTAAGAAATTGTCGTTGCATTTGAAGCTTGTTAATGACATTTTTTAGAATTTGAATTTATTTCGACCAGTTTGCAGAATTTTTATGTTTTCGAACATTATTATCTAAACTATTTCAAAATCATAATGTTAACTTTGTTTGGTTTGAACCAGCTAAAAGAGCCCAAAACATCCATTTTGAATGGAAAAAAACTGAACAATAACAAGAAATTTTGATATTCAATGATTTTAGCTCCTTTCAATTAACTGGGTTAGGTTCAATATTACTTGAGGGTGGCCACTCTTAAATATATTTGGTTAGGTCTCATCAAATTCGGACTATATATTTAGTAGAACGGACCATTATTGATTTTTCATATTTAAGTTTACATTCAATAATTATGACAGATATGAAAATTTCATCATTTGTGCAAAAAAGAATTAATGGTACCCAATTACAAAATTCTTTTTTCTATGAAATATATTAACGTTAGTGATATCATTTTAAAATATGACATTAATATCTATCCCAAATTATGAATTTTATGCCTAAATACGAAAAGACAATAGTTGTCGGCTCTAACCATATGAATGGGTCGAATTCAAAGAAATTTAAAGCCTGGGCTACACACCATCGCTCCAGAGCAGTTCGACTTGACTATTGGTGGTTCACACCAAAATTCAATCTGAACTGTCCAGACAATGTTGAGTCACACCGAAATGCTACCGCGTTCAAATCTGAATGTTGGTGGTACTATCAAAAAAATTGCTTTTTGCTACTTCAATTCAGATTTCAAATATTATACAATGTTTAATATTTTCATGTAAACTATTCATTTTGAATCAACAAATTTATATCGATGTTTGGATTAAAATTTAAAATTTTATAAGATTGTAGAAAGAGACCAAATTAACCTTTCATATACTGAAAAATAAATTAATAACTATTCATTATTAACGACGTGAGTCAACTTTAAATATTGATGAATTTTAATATTCATACGTCAATTTCTACCTAATAGAACTATTAGAGGCGAATCTATCTTTTTTAGGGTCTGTTTTTTGGGTGTGCTGGATTTTATATGACTCGGATATTAATTAATATCCTTATAAATTTTAATCTAATATATTTTCGAGTAAATGGATTCAGAAGTAGAAGATAAACTGTGATCTATTCATTTTCTGAATGGTTCAGAAGCCGCGGCTATGCTAATAAAAATATCAGATATAAAGCTTTGATGGAGATAAGCGAGGAATTAGGAGTTGGTGGTAGCTTGTCATAACTAAATTGAAATTTAAACTTGACTACACTACAGGGTAGATATCTATAGATATTAAACACAAGCCGAAGCCTACATACATACCAAATAATCTATTCGAAGAAACCTTAAATAGTAGTACCATAGATATTAAATTATATGCCTATATAATTTAATATCTATGAGTAATAGCTACCTATTTTTAATTTTATTTCGTATGTATGTAGGCATATTATACCTAGGTTTTGGATTCAACATCACGAAGTGCACCACCAGTTGGCTTATAAAATTATTTGATTTTAAATTTTATATATTAGAGTCCTACCTTTCCATTATTTTTCATAAATATCTTAAAATTAAATAAATACCAGTTGCTAAAAGTCGGAGACATATCGCTCCTGGTTTGCCAACGGATATGGTTGGCCTAATGTTGGTGATTTCTCATTTGAGCAAAGGACCGATCAAAATTCTTTAATATTTGAAGAGTTCATCGTAAAAAAAATCCTACTCCCTCCAGGATCTTCTAGCTTTAATTTCTTGTTCCATTCTTCGCAGCAGCCAGTGATGCGTCTAAATTATACATTTTCCCCAAATAAAAACAAAGATCACGAGAGGGCAAATAATTATTCATTGAAATTCAAAATCAATTTTTTTTTTAAAAAACGGAGTATTTGAGATTGTGAGAAGGCCCTAAATCAGTAAAGGATGAAGAGGTGAAAATGCAAAGAGAAAAGCTCAACCAGGTTGAGGAATCAAATACCTGGGTTCAATAGTTCAGGCAGATGGTGGATCTGAGAAAGAGTTGAAGAAACAGATACAAGCTGGATGGGGTGCATGGAAAAGGATAACGGGTGCTATATGTGACAGAAAAGTACCAGACAAGGTGAAAGGTAAAATGTATAAGACAATAATGAGACTAGCGATGCTGTAATGGATGGACTCAAAAGGGCAGGAAGAAAAGATGCAGGGGTAGAGTCGAAAATGTTAAGGTGGTCTTTATGACTGACGAGACTTGACAAAGTGATAACTGACGGATGTGAGGCTCCGGTGGTTAGGACATGTGGTGAGGAGGGAGGTGGGTAGAAGAGTTAGAAAGATGACGGTGGGGAAGAGGAGGCGTGGAAGTCCCAAAAAGAAATGAGAAGACTGTGTCCGTGAAGATATGGAGGTGGGAGTCCGAAAGGATGATGCAATGAACCGCAAGAAGTGGAGGAAAATTATATGTACCGATGACCCTACCTAAACGCCAGAAGAAGATACTACTTACTAGTAGTATATTTATAATATATAATCAAATCGTGCCGTTTAATTTTTCATCGATAGGGGAAAAAATCCAATCAGACTGCAGTTTTGGTGTGTACTTTTTTCAGTAGTCAATCCAGATTGAGCGTTGGTGTGTACCAAGCTTAACATAGTGTCATAAGTTAATTGAAAGATGCTAAATAATGTTTGAATCAGTGAATATCAAAAGTTCTATTCCATTCAAAATTGATGTCTTCAGTTATTTGAGCCAGTCCAAATCCAGGATCATATAACCTATAACCTTGAAATTTCGAAAATATGAAAAATTGGTCTTAAAAATCAGTCTAAAGATAAGGAATGCCTCACAAAAACTATGCTTTGATCTGTCACTGATTGTAATATTATTTCAGACACATTTTTGAAAGAGATCTTAATATTTGTTTAATAGGTCTTTTAGAGCAACGCATGCATTACCTACAAAGACAAATATTACATGCATGGAAATCTAACGATTCTTCTATTGTCCGATATTTCATATATTATTTTATTTTATTTTTTAATATAATATAATGTATGTGTAATGAGAAAGTAGACTTTTAAAATGACTTTCCGTATATTTAATATTTTTTGTTGTCATATTTATTAGCAAAATTATTTTAAAATATTAGTCTTTGGTATTTTAGACTTGCCTTTGTATAAAGAAAATATTTAAATTTAAGGGGGAAAGTCATGATCTTTATCAAAACTTAAATAAAAATAATTTAAATTTTTAATAAATTTTTGGAGACAACTCTCCAAAAATACAAAAACATTAACGTAGGAAAGACTGTGAAACAGGATAGATAGAAACCTATATTGTAATTTGTTTTTAGATTTGGCTTTTCATTCAACAATTATTGTATAGCGCTCTAGAACAGTATTTCATCATCCTTTGTCATGGATGTACTTATATAATTACATATTTAAATTTAATAGGCACCATTTAGTTTACATGACTTCCTTAATTGCTCGAAAATGACATCAATTGATTTGATATCAGCCGGCCGTAGTATAAACCATAATTTGTCTGATTATTTGAAGATCACTCGAATCTTTTTGAAAAATCTTATAAAATTGATTCAGATCATGCATTTTACAGCATGCATAATTTTTTTATTTTTAATAGATTGTGGTGGATCATATACGGTGTCTGGTCGTTATTTCCAAACATTCGGCTATCCCACGCACTATCCACCCATCATTCTGTGTCAGTGGTACTTTGCTGCCCGATCCGGCTACAATGTTCGCCTACTCATCTCACACCCTTACGGTATTGCTGATTCCATCAATTGTACACAGGATGCTCTCATTGTCAATCTAGACGTCTCCAGTCAAAATGGGATCGGTATGTCAAGGTCACTAGAAAACAGCCAACAGCCCAGTGATGTTAAGCGATTGTGCGGCAGCCGGATCCCCAATCCTCCACTGAAATCCAAATCCAATGCCATGCTAGTACTATTTCAGTCACTCAATAGTAGTCGACAACTGCATGGAGTCAATTTTACGTTTGAAGAGAGTGAGTTTAATCTATTCAGATAATAAAATAGACGATTTTTTGTTTCAACTGATGGTATAAATTGGGTTCACCGACTTATTTACATTTATACATTATTATGTGAATATTCTTTATTGTTATTGGAATTTTTCTATTGATAGTGTACCTAATGTATGTATGTATATTTTGTTCTATATTTTCTATTTCATTACTAAGAAAACGTCGTTCTATGCCCCGTCTAGGTTGTGGTGGAGTATTTCAAAATTTCGCAAATCGCTACTCTCTACTGATTTCACCGGGCTATCCCTCTCCATATGATGGCGGTTTGAATTGCACCTATACGATAAAGAAGAAGTACAAATACATTGTCCTGAAGTTCAGAAGATTTGAACTTGATTTTTCCGTTAATTGTGAAGCAGACTATTTAGAGATCAGCTCGGTGAGACAGGCTATGACAGTATTTCCTAGTTCCAATGTCTATTTGCGTGGAGAAATACGCCAGTATCTTAACCCTATCCATACCCGAGGGTGGCCTCTGTTTTATTTATAAAAAGGCGTGAGCTTTATATTCAAGGACTTTTCATAATTACATTTTTTATCATATTTACTCCAATGGGGGCCATATAGACCACCCTTCTATACTTTTAGACCCCTTTGGACTTACACCCCATTCGAAAAGAAAGTGAAAATCTAGGTCTATACCACAATATCGATAAAACAAAAATGATGATAATCGGTGCTGAAGGGAATGAAGAGGCACTCATTGTCGACGGACGACCAGTCAAAAAGTTAGATGAGTTCAACTTTCTATGATCCTTTATCTGATCCATTTGGTACTTGTAAAAGGGAAATTCATCGCCAAATTGCTCTTGGTAAAGCTGCGGCAAGGGACACGATTTGTTTGGAAGGATCACCGGATCACCAAACGCACTAATATTGGGCTGATCAACGCTTTGGTCTTTTCTATTTTCATCTATGGAGCTGAATCCTGGACCATTAAAGCACGCGAAAACCAAAAGATAGCTTCTTTTGAGATGTGGACATGGCGTAAGATGATGCAAATTACGTGAAGACAACATCGAACGAATGAAAGCATTCACAGAGAAATTGCAGTCAAATCACAGCTCACTTACTTTGGTCATATCGCACGCAGAGGTCGGGATAACCTTGAAAAACTCATCATGACCGGACTGATGAAGGGAAATCGGGAACGCGGCAGGCCCAGAACTCAATGGCTGGACAATACCAAGAAGACGATGAATGACTCTATTCACAATGTTATCAATCGAGCCCAAATGCGAGGTGTTTGGCGGGAAGCAGTTAAACGGCCTCCGCATTGAATGAACACCACACACAATACACTTTTAATATTTAACCTGCTAAAAAAATTTATATAATAGAATTTTTTAAATCATTATATCATTAGTATAAAATATTGTTATACTTATACTTCTAATAGACCAATTTTCTTCACTTATATAGTTAGAATTTAATAGGTGGTCCGTGCCCCTAACAAATAAACAGCAAAAAATCGGAATATTAAAAAGTCGTTTGTAATTTAGTCGCACTCAAAAGGTCGTATCTTAATCGCTGTATTTTGACCAGATACAAAAAGTTGTAACTTTTAATCGTCCATCCTAAACCTTAATAAAAACATCTTTTTTTCAAATTATAACAATACTCGTATTAGATTTCATTTCAAGAAAACATAATAGGTAATAATATTTTTATTGCTTATACTTGAATCATCCATTTAGGTACATTTCATCATTTTAAAATTAATTACAAAAATACAGATCATTGAATTTCAAATGACAATGAGCTGCTAAAATTTTATCTAATTTCAATCTCTTTTGTCATCGTGATATAAAAATTCTTATTGCAATATTTTAATATTTGACGCTTTCTACGATTTCTCTGATAATGCGTTTCCATAGTATGACTTTTTGATATATGGTTTTTTAAATACAATTTTGATAAACGACTTTTTCGGTGCGACTTTTTTATTACTACGTTTTAATTTTTACGACTTTTCACTATGAATCTCACGGGTACCTGATTGCGTTAAATACACCGGAATGGATAGGGTTTATTAGCCCTGGCACTATTGAAATTGATTACCTTATTTCTCTGCTCCGTGGAACAAAGGATGAATTAAGAATAGTTTTGTTGTTTCTATAAATTTATAATGTTTTTAAGATAAATTAAAAAAACATTCTAGTGATTTTGCAATCGTTTTATTCAACTTAACTTAATATATCGACTACATCCAAACATAAAATCAGCGGATCTCAATGGACTACTTTAATTTTGAAAGTAAACCAATTTAGATAACATTAAACTTTCTATTTTCTTGTTTAGACTATTTACAATAGGCGATGGAGTAGACGATTTTGCGGCAGATCTATTCCTGAAAAGTTGCTTTTTAAACATACGGTTACTCTCAAGTTTGTAACCCGTCCACGAGCCTCAGAACTAAACCACAAATTTGTGGGATTTTCATTATTCTATAACACTATTGGTAAGTAGTATACCTACGAATATAAAGCATAAATTTCCTTTATAATTTATAGTGAATATATAGTCCGAGAGCCAGGTAGGGTTTTGTGACAGAAACAAGGTCCCAAGGTTCATCTATCTGAATACGTATGTTAAATTCCCATCTCTCAAAACATCCCAGTTTTTACGTTTATCCAATTAGCTAAAAAGTCAGAATAATGACTGTTGTTGGGATTACAAGTAATAAAAGAATTGGCGTTGTCCTATATTCAGGGAAAATCTATGTTTGTAAAACTATGTATATCTTATTTTATTTTTAATAAAATTATGATTAAATTCTATACTACTTGAAGTGATGTCCATATAAAATATATAACTTTATAAAAATAACATAAAATATTTTTAAGTTAACCTATTTTAAACCGACAACCCAGGGGTGTCGGGTCCAACGAACGTTGTACCAACGATAAACCCCATAGGCTTATAGGAACCACCCCACATTGGATGAAAATGGACGTTTGCCAGGCTCCAGCAGGTTGCTTTAGGAGCTATCTATAAAAAATTGAATTTTTCTCATTTATCCAATTGGCCGAAAATTCAAGGTATTGATTTCTGTTGATATTACAAGTAATTTAAAAAAAACATTTCCGTGGTCCTACGTTCACTGGAAATGCATTTTTGACAAAAATTTATTTATGTTGTTTGTAATAAAGTTATGTATTTTACTTGCAAATAGTATTGAATCTAATTATAATTTTAACAAAAATAGCTTTATTTATCTTTCCAAAAACGCATTTTCTGTGAACGTAGGACCACGCCAATATTTTTACTTGTGACATTAACAGAAGTCGGTACCTTGAATTTGAGGTTAATTGGATAAATGAGTAAACTTGATTTTTTATAGATAGAAATTTAACATTAGGAAGGCCATTAGATGGTCTGTAACTGCCAAAGCTACTTGCTGGAACCCGGCAGATGCTCCATTCTTTTCCAATGTGGCATGTTTTCTATAGCGTTCGTTGGACCAGACACCTCCCGGCTGCCGCTCTAAACGTATTCAGATAGATAATCCTTGGGACCTCGTTCCCAATACCAAACCCTACCTGGTTCTCGGACTAATAGTCATCTCCAGTCTTTCTGTTTCTTTGTAATTTGCTTTAACAGTAACCATTTGCAAATTTGATTTTATTTATAGTAGACATTATATTCTAAACAAATGCTAAAATAAAGCTTCTTAAGTAATGCTTATTCAGAAAGAAGGAACGAAATTTACTGACTCATCAGTAAGTATAAGGTTGCTGACTTACTTCTACTTATGGCTCTGGCTCCACTCTGGAACATAGAGCCATAACAGCACTCTTCCAGCGAATACTGTTTTGGGTTTCTAGGTACATCAAACAACACACATTACTACGATTTAAGTTAGCAAACATCTAAACCAATGACAATTGACTATTAGCTCCATTTAGCTTATAGAATGTTGAAAATGGGCCACAGTTTAGCACTTCTTATTTAAAAGTGAATCAGTGTATTGGTTTCAAGTTGCTGCCATGCGATCAGACGCCAAATTTTATGAAAGTTGGTCAAGCACTTTAGAACACACAGTCAATAATATCTGAAAATAAATTGTATGAATACATAAATCAAGAACATTGGATATCAACACAAGTAATATCCACAAAGAGCTAATTTGGACTTTGTTAACTTTAATATTTTAAAAGGTTATTTGACTAAAACACAATGACATTCATTAGTGAGAACTAACACACAACATTGATTCACTTGTTTTAGGGTATGAGCTAACACTACTATTGACCCTTGTGGTCTTTAATAATTTTAAGAGTCCGGTTTATCCATAACACCGAGAAAACTAAAACATTGCGCAAACTCTTTATAATGTACACAAAAAATAAAAATTGGCAAAGAACCCATATTTTGCACCCAAAAAAAACAAAAACGCTTTCCAATTCCGGTTGCAGCTATTCTGCGAAATTCAAGAACGACTAATCTAGTAGAGCAATAATGAGAAAAGATGTTGCACTTGGACGCAATTAAAATTGAAAATTCAAATAAAATTATTTTTCAAAAGCAACTTTGAGCAATTTTATCCAAAATATGTTTGCTTCAAATCTATTTGTTACATCTTCTGAAGAGACAGATATTGGACATAGGTGACTATGACTATCCTATGTCGAACACCGATTAACTGATAACTTTCAAATAAAATGTGCCGTAGTTATGCAAATTATTCCAAGCCTAGCAATTTTAAAGACCCTATTTATTTACCTAGCACCTCTTAAAAACAGCTTATATTTTAATAAAGTGGTCATTTTTAAGTGAGTGCCTTCATTTCAAACAAAATCTACATCATATGTACCAACGAAACGCAGAATTTTTCACGTCGCATTTAATGATACCGTATAAGCGTCTAATTGATATTAGACGCTTATACGGTATCATTAAATGCGACGTGAAAAATTCTTTTTTTGGTAGTTTGAAGTTGAGTGACTGCTAAATTCCAAAAGACAAATATAATATGTTAAAAGCATTAGACAGGAATACAAAATTATTAAATGCATTTGCAACTCAATTTTATTTAAATATTCATATGTCTAGTTTAGCTTTATTTTTTATTGACAGATTGTGGAGGATTTAAAAAAACTAACTACACTCGAATGATGACGCCCCGTTTTCTTCAAAGCTCCCGTAGTCGACCATTTTCTAGAATTTATGAACGTATCAGCTGTACTTGGCGTTACAATACATGGCCAAATCGAACTTTTATAATCAAGTAAGCTGTTTACCTTTCCTTCATCTAGAAACAAATTCTGGTAAGTCACACACAACAAAGAGTTCTGTAGCCGTAACACTTTTCAATGACGTTTGGTAATACATAATCTACAAAGGTACCTTGATAGCATTATTTATGAACGATGATATGTTTTATAATTTGCACTGTCCAACGGTGAACGGTATTCAATCTTAGCCAATGCATTGTAGCCATATACTTTGAAAGATCCATTTGAGACAAACAATTATTGAAGTACATAGTTTTATGTTCAACAGAAGGAATGGCCTGTTCCAGAAATAAAAAAATATTTGTATCATCCGCAAACAGTCTTAATTCATCGCTAGGACTAAGTTCTTTAAGGCCATTTATGAATAGATTAAAGAGTAAAGACCCTAAATTGCTTCCTTTGGGAACACCATAATCAAGAGTTTTCTCATATCAGGGACCATTTTAACTAATATTTTCCTATTAGTAGTATGTAGAATAAAATCTTTACTGCAGCAAATATAGGGACCAGTAATTCCAGCTGCGTTTTGCTTACGAATAAGAATGGAGTGGTCTAAACCGTCCTTGGCTTTTCTTAGATAATAAAAACGCCTATTACTTTTCCTTTATATTGTGTTAATCTTTCTTGGAATATGATCGTAACTGGATATAAGAGCATCTACTGTTCTGTATTATTTTCTAAAACCAAACTGGTGGTTACATAGAAGAAATTTACTTAGTTTAGTATACAATATTTTTTTAAATAGATAGTAAGGCGATAGTTATTGACTTCAGTTTTTAAGCAACTTTTGTGGTTTGAATATATGATAGCTGGTTTCTAGGCATTTGGGGGTATTGTCGAACTTTTAATAATGCGTTAATTATTCAGTTGTGGGAACACCAATTAATTTATAAATTAGCTTGACACAAGCTTTTGTTTCCTATTAATTGTTCTATACGTCTGTTAGTAGTTGATAAAAAAGGTCGCTAAAACAGCTGTTCTGTCTACTAACAGTTGGTAATTTATAAGGACCACTATGCGCTCCTCACATTCACCAGCAGCCTGGATAGCTCAGTGGATAAGACACTCTCCTTAGACGCCGTAGGGTCCGGGTTCGAGCCTACCTACGACTGATGAGACCCAAAGAGATCGAAACCGGTCTCGTAGTGGCTTTGCTGGAAAATGAAAATTAGTCTGGTTAATATTGGAAATACATACATACACTAGACCAAAAAAATGGAAACCCTAATATTATTGAATAATTATAACTATCAGAGTGTACACATCAGTATACG
>JAUYWI010074309.1:0-13927 GCA_034780595.1 Parotoplana pacifica | reverse complement strand
AACATATAATAGGTACTTAAAGGTGTAAAATGTCCAATGTGCTAAATTTTCAATTAGAATTAACTCGATAATTTGAATTTTGATCTAATGTAACTATATCAAATTTTTATGGACTTTGTTCTAATATTTTAAAATATCGTTTACCTAATAATGTAACTCTAGTGAGAAGTAACACCCATACCTAAACGATTTCACGTATTCTAGGATTTTAGTTAGGTAACCAAGTTTGACTTATATTTCTTCTTTAGTAATGAACATTTTAAGCTACACATTCGAAGAAAGAGTCCATATCTACATACAGAAATCGCACGCTATCTACTTTTACAGATTTTCTTTTGTAGTTTTGAAAGTGGTTTTTGAATCTATAAATTCTCCGATATTTCATATCTATATATTTATACATCTGTTTCTTATAAAATAAAAAACCCTCTACCTCTCATAATTACCGATGTCATTAAATTCCAACAAATTAGTTAAATCATTTTTGGGTGCTAGCTTTTATTAAAAATTACTGCTATTGTGCTATGTACAAAAGTAATATTTTATGACGCTCTAGTTTTTGTTTTTTAACTATTTTTTTTGTAAGATATTTTGAAATAATTTATACTAATTCTTGTCGCTGGCAATATTGATAATACTAGAAACAGTTTACTACTAGAAGATATTAGATTTGGAAATAAAGCTTTATATCCTCAACTAGTCAGGAAATCAATTTTAGGAATATCGGATATACATACTCGATTAAAAAATACTATTTACTATACAATATTGGGATTCATCGCATATAAAACCTCATACAGGATGTTTTTACTCCTTATCCTTAAATTAATCTTGATGCTTTGGGAAAGGTAAAACCATTTTAACTAAATAAAGATAGACTGACTGGCCTAGAAAAAAACGCAGATTTACTATTGAGAGGGGAAATAAAAAACTTCAGAAGAGAGCCTGGGTTCATGTCACAACAATATATTTTTAAGAATTGCTATATGATCATACAAAAAAGGAAATTTTACAATTTATCTCACATAATGATGATTTTATGGGTATTATTAGTCCCATAAAATCATTCTTATATGAAACTATAATTAAACCCAAATGTCCTTTTAACAATAAAATAAAGAGGGTTAAATGAACTCAAAGGTTCTTTTAGTCAAATTTTAGGAACCATAATTTAATTTAGTCTTTAACATGCAAATTATCAGCCTGGTGTAAACAGTGATTTTTGAAATTGACGATATACCATTAAGTATATTTAGAAACGAAACTTTTGCATTAGAAACTCTACTGCTAGACTTACATAAGGAGCTTGGCTGAGCTTAGATCTCAGAAGCTTTGACTCCCATGAAAAGGTAGAGCTTTGTTCTACTTTACCTCTCGAAATTCAATTATCAAGCTCTTCGTCTTGCTCATTATGTATTGCACACAGGATATTTTAAATACATTCTATACATCTAGTTTCATTAGTATTAGACCACAAGAAACTTTAGTTACCATACAACATTTTTAAATCAATTTCTATTTGGCTACTGTTGTAAATGAAAAAAAAAATTCATTTCAAAAAGAGAAATTATCAAAGACTAAATAGAAGAAAAAGTGTGTTAGCTCAAACCCTAAAGTAGATGAAATTAATTTAGGATGAGCTCTCAGTATGGTGTTTAGATAAATGATATTTTAAAATATTTAGAGCCAAAACTGTATAATAACAACTATGAGAACATTAATATATATTTAGATACCTAATGTATTTAATTAGAGTTATTCGAGACTGAGTTTTATATATTAGTTTCCCAACTTTATTGACTTTGATTGTTTTAAAATATTTTAACTAAAATCACAATAGTATTCACACATCTAGTGAGAACTAATATTCAGAAATGATTGTATTTAGGGTTTGGGCAAACATTTATTCTGAACATTTTAGTCTTTAATATGTACTAAAATGAAAAAAGACCTAAATCGAGAATCTCTAACTTTGTTATGAATATTACGTACCTACATGTTTTTATATAAATCTGATATACTATTTTACAAGTTTAATATTTACATGTTTTAGATATAGAAATTTACAGAATTTGTATTTACACCTGAGAATTTGGTTCCTTAAATTTAGTTTCTAAAAAGAATATTAGAATTTTACGTTATTATTTTATAGTCGCATTTTCGCATTCTGAGATTTTTTAATTATTGTAGACTTTACCTACCTGTGGCATTGTGCATACTGTCAGTAATATGCAAATAGCAATTAACATAATCGTAATACGCATTTCTTGAGTCTGTACTTTATGTTGTTGCTTCTTTTTATATAAGCATCTGAAATAAATAAAAAGGGTATTTAATGTAAAAACCTAAATTTTTTGTTTTTATTTTCCGTTAAGGGATCAACTCGTATGCTAAAATTATAAATCAAAACTATTTGGAATCTGTTTAATGAGATTGCGGATTAAGTAAAAAATGCACTTTGAAAGTCAATTGTTGATCTGAAAATTTTGTTATGTCATTTTCACTATGTATATTTTCTACTAAAAAAATATTTCCAATTAAACATTGAATAAATAGATTAGTTTTAAGAGATAATTAATTGTTTTGTCATACTGACCATACTAAGTGTATTTATTAAATGCACCTTATGATACAAACCGTGCAAGTCCATAAAACAGAATTAGGAATAAATGAGTATGTATTTAAATCTATCCATCTAAAAACATATTCAACAAATTCGTTGTATTCTGCTTTATTTCCGCATTCCCATTTTGTAGAGTTAGAGGTGATAACAAAATGACCATTAATACCCGCTAGGAGCAAAGCAATAAACGTCATAGCAATTTTAGTACGAGTTCGGTTACATATTCGACGAAAATTGGTTGGGTGTATGGTTGCAACATATCGTTCTATAGTCATTGACATAACGGTCCAAACAGAATAATCGGAAGATGCATAAAATAAAAAGGGTAGTACCCGGCAATCAGCTATGAGGCTACTAAAATTTACTTTCCCATTAGTTAGTCCATAGATCCAACGAGGAACTAAGCCGACCCATAATGTAATTGTATCTGCAATAGCAATTATACAAATAAATATGTCTACTGATGAATGAATAGATTTCAATCTGAAGATAACAATTATTGATAAAAAGTTGAAAACGGTGCCAAATGCCAGAAATAACGGTGGATAAATTTTATTGAGCCAAAAGTCAACTTGCTGTATAAAATAAAATTCGTTTTCTTCTTCAAACAAAGACAAATTGGACATAACTGACGTGGTTGTTGTTAAATTTTCCATTGATAACCACATTAAAATGATATAGCTAATAAGTAAAAAAGTAGATTTATGTTATGTCCAAAACAATGAATATAATGAAAATATAATGCGTATAACTTGTGTTACTCAAATAATAACATGTAAATCTCTACAAGAAGAATGTAGAATGTGATTGGTTAAAATAAAATTTAATCTGCAATCTGGTGTGCAATTCGATATCCCAAATAAGTAAGTGCCTACCTAAAGAAATTAATTAGTCAGAAAGAAAGTAAATAAATAAATATGTAAGTCAGTCAGTATATATGTAAGTAAAAATATGAATCTGGGGCTCAGATCAAATGTTGTAGAATAAATCAGTTAGGAGTAAACCAGTCAAATATGCATTAAAAAAATATATAAAGTGCAATAGCCAATTTAACCCTGACACAAGGCTGGCTTGGCAGATCATCTCAAGGACTCTAGCACAATTCTAGAACACTACCGGTTTCACCCTTGTTAGGGATCATCAGGTGAACTTAGCAAATTGCCGAACCCAAGCTCATACTATATACTTGAAAAGTAGCGAGCCTATAGGAGCTCTAGAATCCAATTTCAGATCTGCACTTATTGGTATCACACCAAAAAGTAAATTGACACATAAATTCTAATACGAGTTGACACGACACTTTTCTTAAAATGCGCATGTAGTTTTCGATATTAAAAAAATTAGTATATTTATGATTTTGGATATTAAAAAAGCTGATGTTGAAGTGTAACAATTTAATATGATATATTTCAATTAAATATATAAAAAAATATTGCATATTTTAATACATTTAAAGTTCTTCCCAAAATAAAATAGCCAAAACTTGTAAACTGGTAAATAAGTAAACCAATTAGGGAATTTGCAAGTAAAATAATATTCTTCATTTATCAAAATGGTCGGTAACTAACATTAATCACTTTAAAACCAGTTACATTTAAATCTAATTAAAATAAAGAAATGAACCAAAATAATCTATTCTCACCTGAATAAATAAACGATATGCATAGAAGTAGTAAAATATTAACGGACCTCATAACAGTAAGTCGACTACAAAAAATAATAAAATAGAATTTACTAATTACCAACCTATTAATTTCACACCAAATTAGAACCTACAATACATATCATATCATACTACTATAATAAATAGAATTCTAAAATTTCATATCCTTTCAATACGAATTGCGTAGAAACAGTTTATTAACCTCAGACAGCATAAAACCACGTGTTAGAGGTAAAAGTAATAAGAAATCCGTTATGGTTCCAGACAATGATGTACAGGAAACATTAAATGGCAAAAATATTCATTACTGCAATTTGGTTATATTTAGCTACATCCTGAAATATCTATTTATTAAACGCATACCTTTGTCGACCAAAGACATTATGAAATAATGTAAACTTACTGGAAAAACATTTTCTTTAATTTGTTGTTGGCTTATAAGAATTTAACTTTTTAATTGTAAGAAGAAGGATAAATGTGTCGAACAATAAAAATATAATGTAGTCAAAATACGATCGGAATTTCACAGAATTGGTAACAAACGTAAGGCAATTCTTTTAAAAAAGTAATTTGATTTAATGAACTTGCAAAAGTTGTGGAAACATGACGACACTAGGTAGTCAGTAACAAGAGGGTTTAAGTAATCTAAACACGGAAGACAATACCGTCTACTGAAGAAAATGAACATTCAATAACCAATAATTGTTGCTTTACCTACAGTATATAATTATGAATGTCAACTCAACAACTCACCAAGAAATACAATCATTTAATGTAAGCACTGTACTTGCTCTCTATACTATAATACAGTAAGCATTGGTGAATTGATGCTGAAGACAAGTTAGAAACGTCCTCTTTAACTAAAGATTTTGTATGATCAGGGTCGTTGTTAAATGGTTAAGTAGACATAATTGCGTAGATTCCAAACCCATTGTTATGTTAAACTGACAGATATCCCAAATTAAGAAATGCGACAAAATTGTTTGAAGGAAAGTATAGGGAAAAGTCTAGATACTTTCCTAATTCTTACCTATTTCATACTAACCTATATATCTATTGACTACCAGGTTGCAACCCTAGCGATAACATTTTTGTGGTTGCAACCCAAATATTGGACATTAATAGTCACCTGTAGGCGTTGTCACCATTTTTGCCTAAATTAGTTTATTTAATTTAAAAAAGCAAGTTTCAAAAATGAACATTAATATAGAAATAAGCGGTAATTTTGAGGGCGCGTAAGCACCGTAAACGTTATTACATTATCGTTCGAAAAATGTCGCTTAATATTATTATGCGTAGCTAACAAATAGTCACATTAAAACTAGTACCATTACAATCACTACACTGTTACGGAATAACGTTTCAACGTTTTAAAACTGAACGACTAACCGGTATAAAATGCAATCGTTTTTACTTTTAAAACTAATAATAATAATTTATTATTATTTAAAGATATACACATAAAAATAAGAAAAATGTTATATATACAGGGTGAATTTTAGGTAACGCCCGATTTTAAACTCTTTTATTATTAAAAATCGGGCGTTACTTAAAATTCACACTGTATATGTATTACAGTTACAATATGTATGTAGGTACTTATAGGTATATTTTTAGTAGCCAAAAACAGATAATCAAGTTGACACCTAGAAATAACGTTCTAAATTTTAAACGTTATTTCCAGTTCTAAATTTCAAATTTGGGCAAAATAGAATGTTTTGTTTAGTATTTAGAACAAATTAATTTATGTCAGCCCAGAAAAATAAATAATCTTTTCATTTTTGTTATTTGCTTGGGGTCAATTTTAAACGTTCTGCATACTATGGTTTAAATTGTTTAAACATTTTTAAATGTTATTCCCAGTTGCGGATCTAGGATTATTTAAAGGGGGTGACTTTTACAGGTATCTCAGTCAAATTAACCAGTTTATTATGTACGACAACACTCCCAGCTTATCTAAGTACCTACCTAAAGTACATACACGTAATTAAAAGATAAATTGTTGTGAAAAGTTATATTTATTGTCACGTAAACATTGAAAACAACACAAAATTACTTTACACAATGCGGGAATGTAAAACTTACAGTTCAGCCCTTACCGTTTCTATGATGATGCAGACATACGATGAGGAAAGGTAGCTAAAATTGTTTACAAATCTCCTCATTTTACATAGGAATAGAAGTACTTTAAAGTAGCATGCATTGCGATAACGGATAAGTCAGATAGTTTTTCAGTTGTCAATGAATTTCTTAGCCAAGTATGAAGTCTGCGGATACACGAAAATGATCGTTCGGCCTCTACGCTGCCAATCGGTAACAGCGAGAACAGTCAATAGCTTACAGACATTCGGGAAAACTATGGAATCAGCATCAGTCGCGAGGATGGAAGTTACAGATCGAGATGGTAATGACTGATGTTTCCAATGATTGAACTATCTTATCAGTTCACTTTTGAATGCGGATTCAAAAAGTATGATGTGACTAAACTGAGTAGTCGTTTCATCTGTTATCAATGAGAAGTTTGGACATCTATCTAAACACCATCCTGAAATAATCGTGATAAAGGTCAGCAGCAACAGACAAAATCGTAGACTGAATCGTTTTGCTTGTGTACCTGGCGTTTCTCTGTCCACTGGTAAGATATCTCGGAGAAAAGCATTCGACTTGGCAAGAAGGCGTATGAATGCGATGAAATTTCATTCATTGGCACTGGGTTCTCTACTACTTTATCTTATCGTTTCATTTAGAATAGTTACTAAAAATAATAAATTATCAGAATTAAATTGCAATTTAGTATGTAGATCAAATAATAAAAAATATAATTTTTGATAATTGTGAGAAGTGAAATTTCTATCTTCTAAATGGTACTGAGCTACAGCCAAACTGTGCATCCTAGGCCCAATTGGGCTGCACCATACCTGAGCAAGGGGGGATAGGGGAAACTTGTCCACCCCTCGAAATAAAAAAATGACAGGGGTCAAGTAACAAAAAGGGGGAAAAGGAAAAAGGGGAAGGGGGTGAAAATTTTTTTATTTATTGGACTTGGTACAATTAAATTATCAAGGCGAAGTAACATCCAGTACAGAATGCAAACCAGTGTCATTTGAAAACGAAGATTTGTTGTTACCTTACAAAACAATGTCATTTGAAAAAGAAGTGTTACCTTCCACCACTTGTTTATAAACACAAGGTTCAACCTGGCATACTGCTGAAACATAGCGTCTTTCTTCTATATCCTGTTCAAAATGAAATCGGCTACATTTCCCGGAAATTCACCATGCAACCTGATGGAATTGAAGGTCCAATTCTACTGAAGAAAAATAAAGGAAGCTCCATTGCACCTGGATTGGCACTGAATGATGTTAGACTTGTACCAAGATTGTACAGCTGCCGTAGATAAACACCATTGCATTTGAAAGTGATATCAAGATTCAATTTAGCAAGCCCAATCAAACACATACCATTTGATTGCACTTTTTTATGACCTAAAGGAAAGCTTATTATCCCACTACAGTTGGATAACCTTGAGAAAGCCCCTTAATAAACAAAATTCTCCACAATCCAAAATCCGCATATGCATGCGCCATGCATTTAGAGTTCGATGTATTCTAACTGTTCTTCCTTTGAAGGATTATCATAATTTAATTCATTAAGTCTAAGTTCACAGTCATCTTTCCCCAAACAGACAGTAAAGAGAAAATTAAATTTAGAAACTTCTCAAGCATTTTGTAATAGCAAGCAACCCAATTCTTCACAAATAGTTTATTATAAAGGAGAATAACCAAATATAATCAGATGAAATTTAATAGTTATTCAGTGAACAGATCTTGTTAAAATCTTCGAAATACTGACCTTTGTACATAAGTACCTACTACTTTATATGCTACTTATTAAAGTATTTGCGTTGTAGAATTAAAATATGCACTGATAGAATGTATGATGAAAGAAAACAAGGCTACCATAACAACATTTATCAGACAGATGGTTATTCTAACACAAAATTGTAAGTGTATAATACGATACTATGGGCGCATGGTATTATAACACAAGCTGATATAGTGTAATAGATACCTATATACATAAAGTGCAGTGCACTCAATGTTGCCTTGAAATAATATTCATAATGCTGTGGTAGTACGGTAGCTTCAGTGTTTTATACCAAGTTAATGAGTAATACCAAAGGAAAATATTTTTAAAACGCATGGCAAAAGAGAGTTAACATGTAAATTTATGGGGGCATTTTTTAAAAGGAGGAGGGGATCTAATATCAGACTTGTCCCCCTTAAAATTATAGCTGCTCAGGTGTGGGCTGCACCATCCGATAGAGAATTAAAAATAAACCTATTTTGAAAAAATTACACAGGGGATCCCCATTTTTTTATAAATTGTACTTTTAAAACTTGAGAACAGTCATACCTACATGCTAATATAATTTAATATACAGTAGGTATAGATATTAGTGTTCAATAGCTTAAAATAATTGTTCAGTATACCTATGTATAATTTTATGTATATTACATGATTAGTACCTACTACAAAAAAGAAAATAAGTGGCACATTTACCTTAAATCGAAATTAAATTGCAAAAAATTATAAAGAAATGTATTGAAACAAAAATCAATAACACATTGATTTTTGTTTCAATACATTTCTTTATCTATAGAAAATCACTCTGTGGCTAGTTTCCATAGACATATCCATAATTAAATATCTGTTAACTAAAAATGTAAAATTCATCAGTGCGATAAAACCGGTCTGTTAGGCTAACCAACTAGGTATATCGAAAGATTGAGGAGGTAACACTAAAGCCTTCTTTTGTGATAGAAATTACTAAACAACCTGCCTTGTTAAAAGCAACAAAAATACAAAATATGACTATGTAAAGGATGTAGATCATAACTATAATGAAGTTTCCGAATTGGGTATAATATTCTAGTTTTCTTCCACGTTTTGCTAATCGATTCAACTCCTACTAATTCTTCATTCATCGAATCGAATTTAAAATAATATTAAATGATAATATTAAATATTTTAGATTTTCCAAAACATCCAATAAATATTTTGAATCATTTTTAATGAATCGTTTACAAAATAACTGCATATAAAATAAATAAAATGTACATAATAAAAATATATAGAATATTTTTTTTGTAAAGTATTAATAACAGTAGGTAAATAACAATAAATCTTGCTTGATATTTGATTTTCTACTGAAAGTAGTATTTTAATATACTAAAATATACTAAAATAGACTAAAATATTTTGTACTAATTATAAATTAATATAACTATTGTTAATAAAGAAATATACATTATACAATGTAGCAAACCTATTTTAGAAATCATACATACGTACAAATAGTATAGCTCAGGAAATAAAAATATATAAGAAAGAAATTTAATACATTATAAATCATTCCACTAATAACTTTTCGATAAATAACAAACACTATTACTCTCGATTTAACAACACTATGAATAATTACAAAATATAAGTGGAGTAAAATTGTTCTGTCAATTTACAATATTAGTTTTTAAAATTATTTGGTTTTATTGCTGAAGATTATTACCAAAGTTTTCTTTTTTGCAGAAGAGCATGGTAAAATTGAATACTAAAACAAATTACATTGAGTATATGTAAGTGCTTTGTTCAAACATATATTCTGTAGATGTTTAAAAAAACTAATAATTATTTTAACTTACCATCCAAGAATTATATAGAGGTCCTTCCATTTCAATAAAATCACCTGAGTTCATTATAGCTATCGCTTTGTAAATGCCATAGTTATTGTACTAAAAGAGAAATATTCATTCTGAGGGCATGAGTGCTATATTTAACACTTAGTAATTCAAATTTACAAAGACAAATTGACCCCAGGTTGCAGGCTGGTCACAAAACCAATATTTGTAGAAAATATAATATAATTTTTAACAATGTTCTTTTGATTCAACAAAAAATAGTGTTAAAAAGCAAATTCTATTTTCCAAATAAATCAGTATCGGATTGTCATTTTTAGAAAAATAAATTAAATTAAAACAAAAGACAATATCAACTAAAATATAGATTGATCCAGAAAGAACCCTAAAGTTCCACTAGATCATTTTATCACCAAAGAAGGTTTCTGAAATGTTTATAATATTAGTTTATTGAAGTGGAAATGCTTTAGTTATTTTCCTCAAAACCGGGGAAAATAGCAATTTTAATCATATTTTAGGATTTTTCAACTAACGTGATGCTACACGACAAATTTAAGTCAATAAACAAAGTATTTGTATCTAAAACCATCATCGACTAGTCCCAAATCAGGCAGTCATTTTTATCAAAAGAAAAAGTAGGTATCTAAATTTCATCTCAGTCAACTCATATGGGGGCCATGACTTTTTTACGTTAATTTATAAATACCTGGCCAATTTTACGTCTCAGAGCAAACGACCTGCTTTCACCTAGAAGAAAAACTGCAGTATCTGTTGCTGTGGAATCATATCGCCAGGGGATACTTTCTTTAGAATGCTGTAATAGGAAGCATTTAACAACCTTTGCAGGTGATCGAATCAGACGCCATTTCACTTCACTTATCAACTGGGATAGAGGTTCGGGCCACTAGATAAAAACAAAGCAAAGCAATGTAAAAAGATTTCTTTACAAAGTATAAAATAGAAACAGACATTTTTAATAACCCACAATACCTAGCCGGAGCTTTGCAAAAATATTTTTGTCTTAAAAAATGTCTTTAAAATTTCTGATACAACATAATTACAAATATAAGTAATTTTAAAAGTTCGCAAATATCTATTCATGTAATTTCAAACAAGAGTAAATTTTAAATTTCAGAAATTGCGAAAAATGAATTACAATATATATTGTCTTTAAATACTTAAATGATGATGATGATGTTGTTGATGAAGATGAAAAAGATGAAGAACCATCTATACCTTACCTCTTCATAAAGTATGCTTTGTAAGTGATTTGTTTGTAATCCATTTGAAGTAATCATTGATTTCCAGGACAAATTATGAATTAAAACATGATACAAACAATCTCTTGAATCCTTTGATAATTGATTTGTTGAATAGAAGAGTCTTAAACAAAAAGATATTTGACTACTTTACATCCAACACCTAAAATTATATTAATTTAGAATGAAGAATAATTTAGCCTTGACGATATTGGAAGGTTGTATGGCATTTGGCTATATAAATTGGTGTGCGAGCTGATAAAGGGGGTCTGGAAAATATATTATGACCATTGACGTTGAGATTTTCACTCAATTATCTCTTGATCTATACGTGAAACATTTATACTATTCGGTATTGGTCACTACGTTTCTCAGACTCGCTGATTTTCTTTTGATTTACTTTAATCAAAAAGAATAGACGTACTTTTTACGGAAATCCTATACTCATTTATATTTTAACTCAATGAATATTTTATTGAAAACAAAATTTTAGATTAAAAAGTATCGTTACTTTTAAACGGAAATAGTATCTTTATTATTAATAAAAACATTATCTTAAAAGAAATCGATAAAATATCGATTTCCAAAATTTTCAATGACAAGGTTTAAGATTATTTGACATAGAGAAGCGATTTCCAATATATGAATTAATATTTTGTGAAGTCCACGATGCTTTTCCATAATGCTTTTCAAATACGTGATAGAATGGGTGGTGGTTGCCTCCCAATCCTTAGGATTTCATAGTTCTCCACATGAGTATTGGGAAACAGGTACCAAATTTTATGCAAATTGGTTTGGGTTATTTTTTATGGATTGAGCTAAAATTGTACACTATAATGTAAAATAGACCAAGAGATACCCCCTGCAAAAAATAACTTTGTGGTCCTGGAAGCGGCTAATTTAGTCCCCTAAAATCATACTCCCCATGCATCGATTGGGTTGAAATTTGGTACATCTATCTTGTTTTTTGCCTTGTTGCAGGTCCATATTTATGGATTCCACTATTCCCTATTATGTGCCAATTCCTTAAAATCTGAATATGACATTTACAAAATCCATTAACATGTTTTTCCTAGGTTTGATTTAGCTTCTTTTTCCTAGAAGTCTGCCTTCAATCAGTAGGCTATCTCTTCTCAATATGTGACCTATCCATTTTTAACGCTTGGTAATTGTATTTTAAGGTTCCTTCTTTCATTGATAGCATTAAAAGTTCTTCATTTGTCTTCTTGTCTTGCCATATTATGAATGTCCCGGCACGTGTTTCTATTCTCAGTTAATTATTTAGTTTTTCCATTTTCTAGGTTCGGCCATTTTAGCAATCATCCCATCCGTTATCCATGGTTTTTTCACGTGTGTATCTTCTTTTTGTATCCAATAGTTGTATTTGCTATTTCTAATATCGTTTGTTTCATTGCATTCCATGTGTCGTTCAGGTTATCTTATCTTCTTGTTGTCAAGTGTTCGTCTACTTGAGTGGTTAATTGTTCACTGATAATGTTGTTCTTTAAATTTTCAATATTCCATTTCTTCCGTGTTTTCTCCGATTTATCTACTTGAAATTCAAATTTGTCTTCATGATCAGCGTTGATATCAGCTCCAAGATATCTTCATGATTTCTTTACGCTATTTCTGTATGTAATTTGATATCGCGAAATGTTTCCAGGGCTCTTCCATATGAATCGTTATCTCTTATCGTGTTAGAATATTGTATTTGTCAATATTAATTGATGTTGTTTCCAAAAATTCACGAATCGTTGTCCTCTTGTTTCTTCTACCTAATCCTTTGGTATCATGTATAAGACCTTTTATCTGATCGTACATTTCTTCAATTTTGTCATCTTTGTGTTGTGTTGTTGGCATGTAGACTTGTATAACAATTAAGTTTGTTGGATTTTCTTCAATTGTGATCATAAAAAAAGTTATCAAGATATTTTTCCGGTGTCATCAAGTCCAAAATTTAAAACGTCTTATTAACTTCAAATTTTTGTGTGTAGCTCCACTTTGATCGAAGTACTACAAAACCATAATTATTTTTTGAAAACGTTATTGATTATCGTTTTCTGGGCAAAAATAGATATTTTTGGCCAAAACAAATGCCCTATCTTGCTCAAATTTGATATTTAGAATTAGGAAGGCATTTGAAATAAAGTGTAGATAATTTTATTCCTCACTTTTATAATTGTTGGTCTATGAGGCCCACAAAAAATATCTTTTGAAGCAATTTTTCACATATACATAAATGGCTCTATATTATTAGTTTTCATAAGACATTTTTAATGGTTTTAGAATGATTTCCTGATTTTTAACCAGTCAACTGGGTCTGCTCCCAAAATTAGTAAACGTCATTTTCTGACGTTAGATAATGTTGACTTTTTTTACTTGACACATTATAACATACCAGATAAAGAATAGACATGCCAACTATGAACATATTCCAATAAACTATTCCTATTTTAATAGGAAATTAAACATTTCTATATAGGATTTTGATATATGGCCAATTTTGACATAAAACTATAGGTCATTTCGTAAAAAATTGCGTATTTGACTATTTACTTTTTTTAAATAGCATACAAATAGAAATAGTTAATCTATGGCTTTCAAATTTATACTATAGATAGTTTATGATATACTTAATGAATATATAACTGAAAAATAATGTAATTTTGTAATTTCTGGTCCCTAT
>JAUYWI010074308.1:0-25286 GCA_034780595.1 Parotoplana pacifica | reverse complement strand
TAGAAACGTGTAGGTAAATATTATAGAAATTTTATAGATTTAAATTTGAAGTAAAATAATGTCCACAGACTAAAACGCATCATAGAGGAAAATATTTGTGCAGTTTTTGTAATAAAATCGTAGATAGATTTATACATAAAATCACAATGAATAACGGGACTCGCTATAGTTTTTCAGTTCCAGCTTTATATGTTCTTATATGTACTGTTTATATAGTGAAATCACAACTGTACTCAACTACATATATCTAACGTTCTGTACCAGATATGTGCACGAAATTTGGAGTATAAACTAATTTGAGGTAGCTCTACAATAAGCAATGGCAATTATGTTTATAGTGTTTATAAATCGGTGGTTGCGCTATGGAACAGTGAGGCCCCTAGTAACGGTTGCTAGGGGAGAATACCATTTTGTTTCTTTCTGGGAAATTTCCAATATATGTTCCAAATGTCAAACGAATCGATTAAAGTTTAGGGGTAATTATTGGGTCTAAATAATAATAATAAGAAGAAGAATAAAATTCGGGATTTTCGAACTTCTATATCTAAGCTTCTGTAATAGTTATGAAGTTGACCGTTGTCCTATCTCTTAAGTGTCGAAGGTACTATACGATAAAAAAGAATTATATCAAAATGTTAAATAGTTTTCAAATGGCAGCTGTCTAAAAAGTGACCTTTCTTGTCATATCCTAATATACCTTACTGTATGTAGGTTGCCTCATGAGCTAACAATCTACTACCGTAGGTTTAGATATGGTACATAGCTATAGTACCAAAAACTCAAGAATAGGTATATTTTTACAGAAGACTTGGCAGACCGCGAACGAGATGGCTCGACAACCTCAAGGAGTACAAGAACACCACAACCGGCCATATTATAACTGAAGCCCGTGGCAGAGCACTGTGGAGAAGAACTACCATGGAAGTCATCAGGGGTCGAACACGACGATCGACGGTACAAGATAACAAGGTAATGTGTATTTGCTGATGATTAATAGGCTTAGATACTTTTTGCTTGGTCAATGTTAACCATAATTTTGGAGTTTCCCTTTACTACATTTACAGTTTTAGTAGAAATGTATGTACACACTTACCTACATACTTTGCGTTGCTTTCTGCTCAAATTTTTAAATTTAAATAATTTTTCCAAATCGATTTGTTATTTTGTTTTTATTTTATATTATTTATGTTAACCTATTTTTCAATAGATAAACATAACATGTTTGTATAGTACCTGATTAGATAAAAATAGTTAATTATTTACTACACAGTATTAAAATTCTGAGCAAGTATTGTATACCAAAAACATCAATCATGTGTTCTAATAAATATGTGCTCACTAGTATTACGGTTTAATTCTGAGAGCCCTGTATACGAATTAAAATTAAATACTTCAAAATTTACAAATAAATCTTATTTACCTACAATAAACATTATAATTCTTTTAATTTTAAACGCTGTGTTGTCGGCAATTTAGTTGTTATACCCCCTTTTAATATTTTCTAGAACGCGCCTGTATCTTAAAAAAACACACGATTGAATCAAATGGTCCGCCATAACCAAATTAGTTCAATCGTGTTTTCCCATTAGAAAACAAATATTAACGACAGAAGTAGAATTGTTATTTTTAAATGGTTTAATTATTTTTTTCAAGAAAATAATTGAACTAGCTCATATAGAAGTCAATGAGATGTAGATCATCTATTTTATGGCAGAACCAACTGTTTTATTTTAAAGAAAGCAGGTATTTTCAAGTATAAAAACGCGGTTTAAAAATCCTAAATACAGCGGTCTAGTGTACAATCATTCGATCCTAAAAAGGATGCTATAAGTTCAAATAGGAGCTAAAATTATTTCAAATGCAGAAAGTGTTCATGCCAAATTCCGTGTCTTTCAGGCAATCTGTCTAAAGCCTTTGGTCTCTTCAGAGAAGGTATTTTTTTATTTCCAAAGTTTTAGACCCCAAACCTTTTCGATTATATTTATATAGTACTCGCCCATAAATTTAGTTCCTCTCTTTACCTATATATATATATAGATACATGGGAAAGCTATGATTTGACTTAAATTGAGATAAGATGAGAACTATGGGTTGGTGGAACTGAAAGCTCAAGTAGGACCTTCTTCTCAACGATTCTTATGCCATGGTTGAGAATCTTCGCGGCGCTCCCGTGCGGGGAACCCTTGCTTTGCTTTGCTCTCGGGTTCCGTAGCTCATTGCTATGCAGCTTCACTATCGCTTACTTCAAATTTTATAAGCATTTGCTAAAAAGTAGTAAAAAACCGATATCTACTTAAACGTGTTTTTGCAATGCAGGCTAAAATCAAAAGCAATCCAAAATAGTATTGAGCTGATTTAAAGGCTACACATGCTTCAATACATACAATAAACTGTTTGGAAAGTTTTAAAATGCTGATGAAATGAAGTTGATTAACTAGATTTATAGGTTATCGGCGTACCAATTAGCAAAGTGTTTAAGATAAGTTTCTTTTAAACAAAAGAGCTTAGAAACAGTAAGTAACTATATAAAGAAAAACAATACCTATCTTGATATTCTGATTAGGTATTAATTCAAAATTCAGTGACTGTGCAGTGATCGATGTTGTAACCAGCATATTTATCATTTATGTTAGATCCAAAGTAAGTTATCATGAACATCTTTTGAAAAGCCATAAGCTATTCCCTATTAAATATCCCAATTAGGACAGACTATTGTATTCAAATTCTAAAATATTTCTATTAAATAATTTAAAAAGTTGAAATTAAAAAAGGTGAGACAATACTCTCTAAAGAATGTTTTAGATAAATATTTAATTAGAAAACTCTATTTGTATTTACAAACTCCAAAAGGTAGTATGATGTATGTACACAGTGACCCCACTTGTCCTCGCTCTATTAGTGATAATAGATATTCAATATTTTTAGTACAAACCTAGATTTTTAAAAACATGTTCGTTTATTATGCAAAAGAGTTCTTTAATGGGATTCTTTGTGGGTAGTTTCTACTTAGCATAAATTCAGATAGATTTGTTTTTGTTATAGCTCTATAAATGTCATTTATGGAATTGTCGGCATTGGGCTATTTGCCTTGATGGTAGTACTAGGTTACTGCATTTGTGTCAAATGTAGCAGAATCAAATCGGCAAGAGGTGAGTTATTTTTTGACAAAATAATTTAGCAGTTGATGACCAAAGATCAGATGTGTTTCACAAAATGTACATATTCGAATTGAACGTTTTATTAGGTATTTGCTATTTACATACATATATAAACGCCTGCTTTAGAATTAGTGTAAAGATTAAATTGTGCCAAAATGGAAACGGTTGTTGGTGTTTTCATTTAAGTTAATGGCAATTGGTTGTTAGCTCTAAAGCTCAGCCTTGCCAAATGGACTTTATAGGTTCGGTTCGTTGAAAATGGGCTATTTTGAACCCTTTTCATTTAAAATGTATACCATGTTTGGATAGGCACAGAGGGTGAATACATGTGCCAAATTTTATCAAAATTGGTCAAGAATGAAAGAAATTCAGCCTCTTGACTTTTCCTTATTAATTCTTCCTCTCCATTTCCTTCATCACTGATATCAATTGATTTTAATGAAATTTGGTACCTAAACTAATTTTGGGTGACAGTTAAAAATCCCCGGTTTTTGAGATTTTTGTGCGGTTGCTATGAACCCCAATATCGCATAGCAACAATGATTTTTAGAAATTTATCCATATATCCAAATTTGTATGGGTATTTCAACACACGAAACTTTAGTTACCATGTGAATGTTCCTCTAATCAATTTTCCACTAACAATTGTTTCTAGGGACACCAATATACCAAACAAGCTATTTTTACAGATATACCTATGGGTATTTCACCATGTGAAACTATATATATATATATATAAATATTCAATTCATATACTTTTTTCTTAGGAACTGTTTCTAGGGAGGCAGATATTGCATAGCAACAATGATATTTTACAAATACATCTCATACAACAATGATTTTATGGTATTTGGGCACATGAAACCTTAGTTACCATTCTTTTAATCAATTTTCCACTTAACAACTGTTAATAGAAACACCAAGATGGCATAGCAACAATTAATATCTTTATATAACTATCCTTTTTAAAGTTATATGAGTTAGTTACATGTCAACTTTAGCTAGTATCATCACTTTTGGTTAAGAAACCACAAATTCAAGGTCGAAATTGAAGGTCGAAAAGTTTGTCAGCTCAAAAACTAAAATAAGTGAAATATTTTTGGGCGTTAGCTATCATTTGAATGTTATTACTTTTAGATAAATAATATTTTAAAATATTTGAGCTAACACAGGCAATAAACATCTGAAAATAGATACTAAAATTCTTGAGTGCCTAAGAAACAAAATTTATTTCTACAAATAGCAATTTATAAAATGTTGCCTTTGTTAACTTTAAGATTTTATAATATCATTTATCTAAAAGCAATAACATTCATTAGTGAGAGCTAATACTCAAAATTGATTTCACTTATTTTAGGGTTGCGCTAACACACTTCTGAGAAAGCGATTACATTTTATAGGCAGAAAAATCAAATCTATAAAACCGTTCCAACTCGGCGTTTATTTATTTTTTAAATTGAATTTCTTATTGCATCTACGATTTATCCATTATACGAGTTTTTAAAAACGAGTTTCTCAATACGATTCAATTCAAAACAATTTGTATTGTTTGTGATTAATTGAATAAAATTTTCTGAGTTTCTTTATGATTTTTTTTCTTTGTAACATTTTTATCAATTTTTATCGATTTTGGATTCATTAAGAATCAGATATTTTAGGTAACAAAGTCAAGGGCACATTAAACAGTTAAACTAATATTACTACAATATTGAAGATAGTTATTAGTCTCTAATAATCTACAAGGTTAACTAATTCTTCTATTATAGAAATCATAAACGAAAAAATACGCTCCAAAAAGTCGAATGTTATTCATATTGCCACAGCAAAAACCTCATCACCGAAACATTTTGACGAAGATGCAAACAAACATGACAAAATACAAAAATCCTATGCTATTGGTAAACAAGAGGTGGACACTGCCCGGGATATTACAACCATTGTTACCATTCCTGGTGAACCCGAAGTAGTTCAGAATATTTTTTGTGCGTCGCCTGTTTGCAGGAAATCAAGCGAAAGTCTGAATAAACCAGCACGCCCAGTGTCGCATACGCTGAATTTGGAAGGCGAGCTGACCTGGACTCTATCAGCCTATCGAACTCGTCGATCGTGCTCGATAGATAGTGGTATGGTGATGCCAAGTCCCAGGGTCGATGACCTGACCAACACCAAGGGTAAACGTTTGGGAAAAAGCATGGAAAACATCAATTTAACTACTGAGACACAGTCGTTGACCAAAAGTAAAAGTGCTGGTAAACAAAAAATAAAATGTGAATTCCAAATTATGCTTGATCCAAAACAACCGACGACTATTGTCTTCTCAGATGAAAACATTTACAAATAAAGAAATTCACTTTATCTGATGTTAGAAACCAGAAACATAATAAATGTTTTCATACTGATTTATGCACAGGGTGGCTCCAAATAAACTTTGCTTTTCAATCAATTTTTATTTGTCATCATCTGAAATTGCATGGGTAATACCTTATTAACAAACTGTTTAAATTGAGTTAATTGTTTTCTTATCTGTATTCGACTTCTAATGACTATTAATGCTTCGTCGTCACAGGGTTTGTGTGCACCCCAGACAATTTTTAAAAATACTCACAAAAGATGCAACCGATTTAGATGAACTTTGGTTTCATTGTACAAATTCTCTTGGTTTCATTGTACAAATTCTCTTGCGCATCTTTTGGTATATTAATTTTGTAACCCCCCCCTCTCCGGCCAGGTACGTGACGGCCTTCTGAAAAATGTACTTTAAAAAAACAAATTCCATTCCTGAAGCCAAAAGTGGATAAAACTAGATAATATTTAGTATATAAATTTACATTGGAAACATATCATTGTTTAGCATATGTATATTACGGGTTTAAAAAAGATTTTTTGTGACCAGGGTGAAACCTGAGAGTCAATAAAAATTGAGAATTCTTATTTTGACAATTTTAAAAAATGCATTGGTTTGATTTTGAAAAATAGTTTGCTCTAAATTGTATCAAACAAATCACCAAAAATATTTCATCCAAAAATAAAAGGGCAGAAATTAAAATAGTAAATTAAAAGATATTAAAAATTTTCTGTCAGAAATGCTAGATATTTAGATAGGAAAAATAGACAATTTAACTTCCTAATAAAATAATAAAATATGAATAGCTCATTGGAATGCCTTCATATTTGTCATATTTGGCACATCTATTATTTATCTGATATGTTATTTGTGTGTTTTATCTAAATTCAGAAATTAAGGTCCATGGATTTTGTGATTGAACACAACCGATGCATCATTTTTTCTGACCCCATTCCAAAATGACTAGAAACTAATATTAAACTATTTTAAATCAAATAGAGTCATTAATTTGTGAATAAATTCACGTTTAAAAAAATGTTTGCGGACCTGTCTCATAGATCAGCAACCATAAAAGTGAGGCATCCAAGTTTCTAATACATTACATATTTCCATTATCTTCCTAATTCTAAATTACAATTTGAGCAAGATGGGGTGTTTCACTTGGATTTTAAAGTGTTTTTGTCCAAAAAATATAGTTTTTGTTTTGCCTAAAAATACCAATATTCAATATTTTTTTTAAAATATATATGGATTTGCACTCCTATTACTGAGTGCCTAGTGGACATATTTGAAGCAAATCGAACAAACTTTAATTGTTGGATTTGATGAAGTCATCGGTCCCTAAACATTTTAAATTGACTAAATTTCAGCCCAATCCATGAAGTATGTATTCTATTTGGGGGTGTACACAACCTCTGTGATGATGAAGATATTTTTTGCCCTGATGACCAGTAATTAATGGGTTTCTCTGTATATAATTATAAAAATATTGAATAATACAGTATATTTTGAGCCACCTTGTAAATAGATTAAAAACGCTCTTTATGAAGATTGAATATTTTGTATGTATAGGAAATAAGTACAAAAGTATATAAATAAGTATATAAAAATGAAATTGTACATAGGACTGTACATAAAATTTACTTAAACCATGAGTAGACTTTGCGATTTTGTATACCTGGTACACTTCGGGGGTGGGGTGAGGACCGATTTGACTGAAATTTGGCATATAAATGGCATATGACAAATGAGGAAGATTCTATTTTAAAAATCAATATTGGGTCTTAGCTAGTGAGTGGCCTTACGACGTCATCAATCCCGGAAATTTGATTTTTCCAGTTTGTACACATCTCAAGATCTGATTAATCTGACATTTGCATACATGTCTCTTAAGTAAAATAATTAAGATTTGAGTTGGCACCTTTTCAAAATAATATTGTTTATTGTGAAGTTTTGCCTAAAATTTATTGATTTTTAAATGAAAATTACAAATTGCTTCTAAATTCGAGAATTTGTTTTAAAGTTGATGATTTGGAGGAATTTGAGGTGACCGTATGACTTCATCAAGGATCTGCCTGAGTCTATTTACTTTTGCATCGGTAATAGACTGCCTGACGGGTAAAGTCCAGAGAAAAGCGTCATGGGATATTCTGTTCACGGATGATGTGGTTATTGGATTGGAGTCATGGGCAGAGGTAGAACATAGACTAGAAATGTGGAGAGCAGCAATGGAGGACTGAGGAAAATGAATTAGCAGCCAGAAAACGGAGTATTTGAAATTGAGAGCAGATCCTAACCCACTAAGAATGAAGAGGTGAAAATTCAGGGAGAAAAGCTTAATCAGTTCAAATACCTGGGTTCTACAGTCAACCAGATGGTGGATCTTGGAAAGAGATGATGATAAGGATACAAGCTGGATGGAGTGCATGGAAAAGGATAACTAGCGTTATATGTGACAGAAAAGTACCAGAGAAGGTAAAAGGTAAAATGTATAAGATAATGGTGAGACCATCAATGCTGTATGGGTCGGAGACTGACTACTACCAAAAGGCAGGAAGAAAAGATGCAGGTGACAGAGATGAAAATGCTAAGGTGGTCTTTAGGACTGACGAGACTTGATAATGTGAGAAATGAAGAGGTGAGGGAGAGAATAATTATTGGAGAATTTAAAGGAAAACTGAGGGAGGTGATGCTCCAGTGGTTAGGAGATGTGGTGAGAAGAGAGGTGGACTATGTGAGCAGAAGAGTCAGTAAGATAAAGGTTGGGAAGAGGAGGCATGGAAGACTCCCAAAAATGGGAAGACTGCATCCGTGAAGATATGGAGCAGGATGATGCAATAAACCGCAAGAAGCGGCGACCCTACTTAAATGTGGGAACAACCAGCAGCAGAGAAAGATATAGACTTCAAAACTCATAGAAATAATCTATTAAAATTATGGGATCAATACATACCTGGTTCCCGGTACAAGGGCCGGTCTGTAAAAAAAATGATTTGTTTTCTAAAGTGATAATTTTGTTTAATCTATGACTCTAAATGGTTTAGAATGATTATTATTAGAAATATAACATTTTTCAGTTTGAGAAAAACAATATTTCTATCCACTTTTTTATAGAATTCTAGCTTCTTTTTCTAGAGTCTTAATGAGTAAAATTGCATCAATCAAAAAGTGTTCTCAAGAAAGTAGGGTGAATTGAAGAGAATAAAAACAATCTCCTGTCAGGACATCAGTCCCGAGCATCGACAGCAAGTTGCATTCTTCCCGGCATTGACTGGACGACAATATCGATAATGTTATGCGCAATGTTCTGTCATTCTTCGTGAGCAGCCTTCCACAATTCATCCATGGAATGAATTTCCCGTTCATCTAGGTGCCGCCAGAGATAACCTCACAGATTATCTATTGGAGTGAGGTCTGAAGACTGTGCTGACCAAGGCGCCACCCGATGTTGTTCACCTTTGTCATTGTGGCTGCTGTATGGCACGCAGCATTGTCCTGCTGGAACATCTTCCCATTCTCAGTGACTTCCAGTGGCAGGAGATGATCATGCAAAATGTCCTGGTAGCAATAGCATTGAGTCTTCCATAGAGCCTGACCAGAACTCAAAAGCCAGACTGAGTCAAGGTAACGCACAGCTTGCCATTGGCTGAATGCACTGAAGGCCATGTGCTGATGTTGCATTGCAATGCCGCTTCTTTAACAACCGTATCTCTATTGAGCTGCGGCAACTAGTAAATAGATGACTCTTCTGAGAAGCAAACAAAATTCCACTGATCCGGTCTAGTTTAGATGCTCCCGAGTCCATTGTAGAC
The DNA here is from genome assembly GCA_034780595.1 of Parotoplana pacifica. Lineage (NCBI taxonomy): Eukaryota > Metazoa > Platyhelminthes > Proseriata > Otoplanidae > Parotoplana > Parotoplana pacifica. The sequence continues at coordinate 15,972 of JAUYWI010074308.1, read as the reverse complement.
GACTTTAACGATGCCTTGCAGCCAGAAGTGGCTTCTTCACTGCAACTCGTCCAACAGGCCAGCTGAACAGTCTTCTCTTCGCTGTAGTGCTAGAAGGTCAGACACCGTGATCTTGTCTCTAGCGCTGCTGAAGTTGGCGAGACACAAGACGGGGATTCCGGCTTGACAGCCTGACGGTCCTCTCGTTGGGTAGAAATTCTCCTTCTGGGCTGACGTGGTTGATTATCTGTCGAACCTGTATCACCATTATTCTCAAGACGCCGCTGCACAGTCCAATGATCGTAGTTGAGTATTTTGGAAAGTTGCTCTACTGAATGTCCAGCATCATCATGTAGGTGACTAACTTTACTCGTTGATCATGAGAGCTGGCATCTTGAAAGCAAAACACCTCAAAATAATCATTAAACGACACCAATAGCTGAGGTTTTGTCCTTGAATAAAATTGAGGCATTGTGATTGGATGAATCTTACGTAATCACCGAAAATCGAACTAACTCATCAAATCTGGCCACTGAAGCAGAAGAAACTTGCATGTACAGTCTTCCTGTGTCGAGTACACATGAACTTAACATCAATAGTCTCCGGATTTGGTATTCATTCAAACATAAAATGACAAAAGTGTTATCATAGTTTATTAGGTCATTTTGGCATTTTTGCTTCTTTATTGTGCAACTAAGAAATTAATAAAATCTGCAAAAAATAATTAAAAGAATTGGCAAATTAACAGTAAAATATTAGAAAATAATGCTAGAATTATAAAAACTGAAAAGTGGATTGAATAAGTGCGGAACAAATATTTTTTCTCTCAAACTTAAAAATATTATTTTTCAGAGGGAGCGGCGTTTTTTTAGTGGCCGGGGCTGTATATTGTAGACATATGAAAATAATTTTTGCACAAACATTTTTATAACTTTATTTTGGATCAATGTGTTTTTAATGAAATTTTCTATTGTTAGGCATCTGCCATGCAACAATTCTATGGAGTTCAAAAATATATATTCAATACGTTTTTTTAAATTCACCAAAATAAGATTTTCAAAATATTTTTGGCTTTCACTGGTCACATGTTTACAGTAGGCATATCTACCAAATATTAATCAATTTAGTTATTTTTTTACTTTAGGATGGATTTCTTTTTGTAAACAAGAGGGTCAGTCCAAAAAATGTTCACATCAAAAGATGCACAAGAGAATTTGGCGAAATGATTCCAACTTTTATTGAAATCGGTTAAGGGGTTTTCGAACAATCTGAGAATATGTGCTAGGGGCGGGTAGTACACGACCCCAAGTCTACGAAAGGTTAAATTTGATGTACATAATACCTAGTACCTACGTTGCACCAAAAAGTTGCAGATAATTTCAAAGATTTATTTTCATTTCAGAGTGCTTTTATTCCTGCTATATTTGCAAATATGAAATTTTCATAATACTGAATCTCAGAATTAATAGGAACGACCACATTGAATATGCTATGAGAAACGCTTCTAAGCGCTTGTATGCTATAATAATTTTAAAACCAATTATGCCAAAAAATAACCTCATCAACATCTACAACGCCCTAGTTTGTCCAGTTATGGGAGGTCAATGACAGAAAGTGGTTTATTAGGAGGTTCGAGATCGTTTCTAGTGGTTATTGATTGAAATCATGCACTGAAATAGAATTTTTTAAAATTCTGTTTTTTAAGAACTGTTCCGATCGGCCGTAAATGTCAGACTTTGGATAAAACTTACCAAAAATTTGATTTTAATAAAAATGAGTATGTAAACCACATGTCCAATTATCTATAAATTAATTTTATGGTAATTTATACTTATAAAAAAACATATAGAGATTAAAGCATTTATTTTCAATATCATTTTTTTACAGTTCACTGTTTGCCCTATGTTATACTTATATCTATATAATACATACATTTTATCACAAAAAGTATTATCCATATATATGATTTGAGTACAAAACTTTCTCCAAAATATATTGATCCCCCGTGGTCATACATACTTTTGAAACTACAAGATTTCTTACTTGTAAGTTCAAAATTCGCGTTTACTCAATTCTGAGATTTGTGTGTAGCGTCTATATGAGAAATTCACTTCATATTACCATCTCAGTATTATAGTGAATTCATTTCTCGTACCGTTAGTTAAACTTCTCTTCCCAGTACTAAGATATCGAGTTGTTTCATAAATTTTTCATTTGAGTTACAAAAAGGACTGCAACTATTTCTGGTATGTCATAAGGGTAAAAAAAACAATAATCAATGTCATTTTTTTGTTCGCAAGGTATTTGCGCTAAATTCGGGGTCTGTATGACCACGAGGGTATGTCATTAAACAAAAAAATGCTTCACAAAAATGTTTCGTTTCTAAATTAATTTCAGCTAAATATTTATTTAATTAATATCATCTGACTGTTTTCAAACCAAACGATGTTTTGTGAAGTTAAATACTGCTTAGAAATAGAATTCAAAGTAAAATCCTAATAAGTAGGTCAAACGGACATTTGTTCACACCAAAGAACTGTGAAGTCGCCTAATATTTTTAAGTGAAAAAACTTTGATTGCCACACACATTCAATATTATAATGCGTGTACTGACTAGATTTGTTTGTTTTTATAAACTCGTTCTAAATACATAAATAAAAGTTCATTCAAAATTTCAAGATTATCAACAAAATCAAAATGAAATATTAAATAAAATTAAAATCAATAAATATCAATGTGAAACTCAGTGAATCTACGGCAATAAATTAGAAACATTAAATTAAAAAATACATAAGTCATAAAGACTTTGGAAACTATTTAGTATAAACGCAAAAAGGTAAAGGTCTTTATGCCAAATTACAATCTTAAATCTGTAATTAATAAAACAAAACAATTTTGTGACCTGGTCTACTTACTAATTTCAAGATTTTGTCTCCCAAATATTTTTTTTTAATGTAACAGTTCAAATAGTAACCAAATTCTGTACAATCTAATCTTCTTATAACACTGATTCGGTAATGCAAGCTTTACACAAAATATGATACAAATAAATTATAGAAACAAAAAACATTCGATTTTATATACATGAATAAACGTAAAATATTTTAATTAAGTAGATTAATCATGCAGAAATGCGCTTTAATGGTAGAAATTTTCGCCTGAAAGGAATGTACTGTTTTATCTATTCAACATAAGTACATAATATACAATATTAATTAATGTATGTATGAAATGTATGATAAAAATATTACTTTCAAAATATAATATTTACACTTTCTAACAGAACACATGATTAGAGGGGAAATGAAATCAAAATTCTGGCATTTGCTAGCAACAGGTGGTGAATTATATGGGATAAGGTGGAATAAATAGCCTTCGAAATCGCCACCAAAATATTCTTGGTGACAAATTTCACTTAAAACTGTGTTGAAGAAGAAATGCCCAAACTGTATGAAAGTACATATATCGCAAATATTAGCAAAATTTAGTGCAAAACGTCAAATAATAACATTTAAAACAGTTAAATAAGGACAGGTGAAAAGTGGCCATTTTAAGGATTTTCTAAAACTCGTAATATTCAAAACCATTGATCAATGTTCAAAAAGCTAATTATCTAAGATTTGAAAATAATATTTAATTTAAACAAAGACATCGTTCAAAAGAATAGAATTATACAATGGGACTTTGTTTGAGTGTTCAATGCATTAGAAACATTAAGTGTTCAGGACTGTCCACCAGATGACTTGACCTCTTCATCTGAAGGACAGGTCTGACCAGAGCCACGTCTGCACACCAATTTGATCTTGCTCCCTCCAGATTGGATGATCTGAATGGCTCGTGAATGGCTCATTGAGAAGGTCGATACGGAATTGATTTGCAGGATTTCGTCGCCCACCTAAACAGCAAAAAAAGGATGTTTTCCACTGCACTTTTACTGTATTGGGGAAAATAGGTATTATACGCGTAGCTTTAGCAAATGTAAATATAATTAGATAATGGTGCTACTAGAAGAAATTGAATACATCGACTTATAAAGGGAAATGTAAGCCTGTTTTAATGAATTATGCATGGTGAGAAATTTATATTATTATTATTAGAAATCAAGTGTGTATAATATGTTATGTAGTGACGTTGTCTATTATTATGGTTGTCATGCATCAAAACTCAATCGATGACAAAAGTTCAGTTGAACTCTAATTAATTCAGTATCAAAGAAACCTATACACACTTAAGTGGCAATTGAAAATCAGAACACCGTTGAACAATGAAGTGACAAACGTCAACTCCCCTGCACTCAGATTAGAGCTACGACGCACTTTAGTTCTGTTTTTTTCACTTCTGCGGATCTAGGTCACAAAATATTTACTCGACTACATCCGTATCAGATAATAATATTATGTACTTTGTTGTTGTTATAGTGAAAAAACAAATTAAAGATTAATAAAGATTAAAAGGACAATTTTATAATTAATAGATTAATGTCATACTCATAAATTAAGACATGCATGATCAAAACGTAGACTCCCAGATAAAATTAGTGTAGATTACAATTAATTATTGTATTCATATGGCTAATTTTCTTCTTCATTTTAAATAACCCAATTGGATTTATTTTGTTAGGAGCATTTGACAACCTATCTTTGGCAAAATAAATTGACGATATCCATGTGACCTTCAGGGCCACAAAAATTCTACACTAGAAATTCCGAAAGAGAATTGGATACACTGATTCCAAATGTCAGGCAAATCAATTAAATCGTTTTCGAGTCATCTGTGATAAACATTAGGGGGACGACGAGGGATTAAATTAAATTACTGACCAATTAAAAGCCTTAAATGTTAGAGACCTTTGCTAATTAATGAATGGTAAATAAAGTTCTTTCATTCTCAAATTAATGCTAATCAGCCATCATTGATCAATTTTTGTTTTTTCCCTATTTGAATATGTTGTTTCTAATATGGGTCTCAAAGTTTATCTATCAAATTTAAAAACGTGATAATTTTAGTTTTTTTTGCTAAAACAATGATGAATATTATTTTAAAAAGATGCAAAATCTTTATACTTCTACTCAAGAACGTGTATGCCAAATTTTAGTTTAATCAGACAGAAGTATGTAAACTAGACATTGTCAAATTTTGAGACTTGATGGCGTCATGGGGCCTCTAGCCAAGGTCCAGTATTGATGAGGCATGTGTGGGTGTGTGTGCCAAAACACAGTTCAATCGCTCGATGGGAAGTGCACCCAGTAATAAAGGCAGATCCTTATTTACAGTTGAATAAATTGGTAGGTACCTGAACAAATTTTGATCAGACTAAACCTATGTTGAACAGGATATTCATAGATAGTTAACTGTAATTAAGCAGTTCTCAGCTGCAAATCTACCAAAGGTAACACACCCCATTATAGGCAGTGATGTTGACCACAATTATGTAGGCAGCCACCTACAAGAACAATTAACGACCAAATTTCAGATGTATGAAATTAGAAGATTAATCAATGGACCGATTGCAAAGCATAAAAATCGCTCAATAGAAATGATAAAAATAGATGACTGACATCTTAGATATTAAGACAATAAACTAAAAATTCATATTGCCAAATTAAAACAGAAGAGAGCAATTTCTGTCGATTAAACTATCAATGACTACAAAAGTTGCACTTCATTTCAAGAATGGGTCTGTACAAAGGTGCATCATTAATTCTATTTTTAATGGCGAATTAGAGGAAAAAAGTTATCCAGTAGTAAAATAAAGAACCAATTATGGTAACAAAATATTTAAGATAAAGCGGTTTTATTTTATTACTAAAATTAAAGAAGTAAACCACTAAACAGTATAATTAATAACTAATTTGATACCCTCAAAATAATACAACCAGCATCACCAACCAATAAACACGACATAGATTTTATCACTGGATTAACTTCAAATTGGGCATAGATAGACATGCTTCATAAGTCATAAGTCATAAGTAATAAATGAATATTCTGTGACTCATACTTTATCCAATGTCTGAAATTGAAGTCCACTGATTTGAGGACCAAACTATATATTAACAAGTATTCTAGAAACTAAAACTAAACAAATGTAGTACTTGAAATGACTTAGGGTCATTAATTGAGAACAAACATTACCGGCCATAATTCAGTACATTTTAGATTTTAACTTAGAATTATTCCAAATTTGTTCAATACTACTAGCTCAGTTTTCACAATATTGTTTTAGTAAGTAGATGGTTTCTCTATCCCCTACACTATTATGAGTGCATTTGAGTTTTATTTTCATTTAAAAAAAGGAATAAACAATCGTGAAATATCGATATACATATTTACAATCTCTAGCAACATAATTGAAACTTGGAATTGACTACTATAAGTAGTGTGTCAATTAAATGTTGGAAAATAAATGAATTTGACTAGAAACTTAAGCTGACATTTTATTTTATTTTCTATGTATTATAAATTGCATGTCACAACAAACAGTAACACATTGGGAAAGGGAAAAAGCCAAACATTGTTATAAGCGGAGTGAATGAAAAGAATTTAACAGTTGAATAATTTTGTCGCAATCAGTTTCTATCAACAAAAACAAAATTACCGTATTTTTTCCAAATCAAAAGATAAAGTTATTTTCAGCAAAATATTAAATACAGGAAAAAATCATTTTAATGCTTGATATCAAAATTTTCAGGATCATAATAGAAACGTGATTTAGGATTTTATTTAATTCTTAATTTCTAAATTTATGTTTGGAGTACTTCCCACAACAACTAATTGTACACTATAATTACCCGGGAATGAACAACAAATCTTGAACAAGCTAAATAAAAACTACAAATTTTAGCGGTAAAAATTGATGTTAGAAAAAACAATCTCATATCCACCATCTACGATTCTGATGCAGTCGGTGATTCACAGCTTAAGTGAACGTTTCTTTTCTAAATATCCGATAAAATAGGTCAATCCAAAGTTTTCCCACCCCAGTCCATTTGAAGTTCCCCAGTAGGCCCTTAACGAACCTTCAACTTTCCATCCACATCAGCAGCACCTCCGTCGGCTACTCGAAGGACGTAGAGCGGCATCTGACTGAACTCCACGCCACCTCTGATGGAGAAACCAAAGCCTCTGGAGCCTCGGTCTAGCTCGACCTCGTAGACATCGCCCACTTTGATGAGGTCAGGAAGATCGCGATTTGTGTGTTGGGCCCTCGAGGTGCCACTGCTAGAGGAGTTGCTGCATACAGACGGGCAATCCATTCGCTAAACAGAACACATTCATCCCACATATGAAATACTTGCACTTAAAATTCAAATGTGTAGCCATTAAAAACCGCGAAGTTTTAAATATTTATTCGTAGTGTGAATTTGATGAGTAACTAAACATATGACGTGTGACTCTCCATTCTAATGAAAAGTAAATTTAAAGTTAATAGCTACCTACACCCACTCATAACTGGCACCAGCATAAGCTATAGCGTACAGCAGAGAAAGTAACTATTAAGTTTTGTCAAAGACAAAAAAATAAGAAACAGACGAATACATCCATCTATGAGTGAACATTTTTTTAAAAATATTGGAGAGATATCAATGGAAATATAGTCCTTGTGTGCATTGCTTTGCATTCACCAGACCTGTCTAATATGACAAATGTGGAAAAGAGCACCACAGAAGAGAATGGCTCTATAACATGTTCGTATTTATAGAAATCACAAACTACTTTCGAATTGTACAATATTTGATAGTCATTACATTTTATAAATTAATCTATGCCACTTTGAAATGTGAAAGGGTTTAAATAATTTAACCGCTTCAAATTATAAGATTTTTTTTGTACAACGTATAAATACTCGATCATTTCAAATATCCAATTGAACGATCATACCACAGAAACAAAAGTGTCTATATTTGCTAAATGTACAAAGTTTAAAGCATGTAATTTCCAAAAAAACGCAAGAATGTAAATTATTTTAATCTTCTTCATTATGTCTCCAGGTTAATCAAGTCCAAAAGGTATATTGAAAAGTTAATAACATAAAATGACATAAAAATGATTATAGAAAAGCTAATCTGAAATAATTACCTGTGATTCACCCTCTGAAATAATTATCTGTAGTTCACCCTCTGAAATAATTATCTGTGGTTCACCCTCTGAAATACTTACTTGTGGTTCACCCCCTGAAATAATTACTTGTGGTTCACCCCCTGAAATAATTACCCGTGGTTCACCCTCTGAAATAATTACCTGTGGTTCACCCTCTGAAATAATTACCTGTGGTTCACTTTCCGCACTGCCATTGGTAACTGGAGTGGTATCATGTTCCTCAGTAATGCCAACAGCAACCCGGGCAGTTGTCTGAACATGACGCATGGAAGACGAAGAAAGACTTGTAGAATCTGACAATTAATGAAAATAATAATGAAGCAAAAACTATGTATACGATTCGGCCATCATGATATTAAGGATGCAGCAATATTTTTAAATAATTTATTGACTCAACTATGTATGTAGGTACATTATCGGAAAATTTATTTGATAAAGAAAGCATACTTTTTCTAAAAATAAACTAATGTTAGTGTAAGGTATGTAAATTACTTTCCATTAAAAACTTCCTCCTGTCTAGTGCTTTATTAATCAACAGCAGATAACAATCAATTGAGCATCCGGGAAAAATAAGTTTAATAAGAATTGACTTGTAGAGATAATGGAGGCACTAACGCTTTCTGGAGATAACCAAAAAAGTAATGGGCCACTAATGCAACTTAGAAATTATATAAAACCAATCTAATTAAAAGTGTTTTTTAGTTGTACATAAAAAATGGATGCAAGTATGTAGGTATAGCTCTTCATAGGCAGTTACAAAAAATGCAACAAACAAATTGTCTCTTAATTTATTTTCAAGGTAAAGCCAACTTTGAAATTGCATAGTCTGCACACAATACATATTGAAATGGATTGTGTGGAATTAACTAATCTACGATTGAGCAATTTTTGGTATCAAATTTTAAGTTTTGCATGTACAAAGTAATTATTTGCTCTTTTAATATACTTAGGTGGCATAGTTAGAAGAATGATAAAAGCACCAAACTTTGTACAAAAAATTAGGTGACCTTATAAGCTTCAAAAGTTGCACATCCTCATCGTCTTTTCCTTTTTGGATCCAATTGCTTTGCTCATAGATATGGCAAAAAATCGGGAAAAAAGCTGGGTCATAAAAAATATTCAACTCTTCTAATTCATATTCTCGTATTTTTAGGTGGACTGCTCGTAAATACAGAGAGGTATTAGATTAGGTTTTGTAAAATAAATGTTATTTATGTTTTAAATTTATCTGTAACAATATATTTCGTTCTCAATATTATGGACGATTCTATTCTATTCTATTCTATTAAATATAAATGGTATTTCAATTCTTAGTTTACTTCAAGGCACCATTTTCTATATTTAAAAATAAGCCATTGTGATATCAACCCATTTACGTACGATTTCACATAGTTGAGTACTTGAAGTAACATTATTAAAATTGTTTGGCACTTATCTCTTTTAAAATATAAATGTTGAACTTTAATAAAAAAAATTCTGATGTGTGATTGTTAATTTGCATTATTAATTAAAAGTTGATATTATTCAGATAAACGAACCACAGAGTAAAAAGAGAGAAAGTATCAGCTTATAAGTTGAGAATTTAAAATTATAGATTAAATATATCAAAAACATTTTCTACTTACTCTGTGGTTTATCTGAATAATATCAACTTTTAATCAATAATGGAAATTAACAAACAATTTTAATAATGTTACTTCAAGTACTCAACTATATGAAATCGTACGTAAATGGATTGTCATCAATGGCTTATTTTTTAAATATAACAAACGGTACCTTGAACTAGACCAAGGATTGGAATACCATCTATATTTATATAAATAGAATAGAATAGTCAGAAATATTCCATTATCACAAAATCGTTTTTAAATAGGACCTAAATTATATTTTATTTAGTTTCAAACTGTTACAGATAAATTTAAAACATAAATAACATAAGATTTACGAGCAGTCCACCTAAAAATACGAGAATATGAATTAGAAGAGTTGAATATTTAATTGCGACCCAACTTTTTCCAATGTAATCAGATATATTCAATTATTTTAACAAAAATGTACCCATCCCCGATTTTTTCCATATCTATGGCCAAAGCAATGGCATCCAAAATGGAAAAGACGATGCGGATATGCAACTTCTGAAGCTTATAAGGTCACCTAATTTTTGACAAAGTTTGGTGCTATTCTAACTAAGCCACCTATATCTTTAGAACATTGTATACAATTCCTAGATGAATGAAAACTTAAATGAACTTATCAATTGGAGGACATAACGAAATTAAACAATCATTAGAACCATAGAGGAAGTAAATACAGTGATTCTACTCTTGATAAATTCTATTGAATTTTTTGTTTCGATAATTATGTTCACATTCTAGAGATGGTAGGTAAGATCTCAATGTAATTACTGTACCTACCTTTTAACATTGTGCAGATGCATGGGAGAAAATGCAGTTTTTGGGCATAACTTTTTTACAATAGATTTCAGATTCATTTCGACCAAGCAATGTGTCAAAAATTTGATAAATGAATTGCTGACTAAATTAAAATTTACTTTTAATTGCATTTTGACCACTGGTCTGTAGAAGTCACTTGTCCTGTTGACCAGCAGATGCACACTTACCATTCTCAGGTCCTGGTACCACGGTCAACACAACTGACAGACCACTCTCCTTGATGATGTTGACAATCTCCTGGTGATGGAGGCCTTCAATCGACTGCGAGTTCACCTCACGTATCCGATCTCCCACCTGCAACATTCTTGTTCGTGCTGCCGGACTGTCAGGAACCAGGCGACCTTGAACAAGATAAGTGTTTACTAGAAAGTCTAATCCATAGAAATAAACTACATAGCGTTAGGGACAGGAACATGTAAGTAGTCAATTTCTATGGTCTCTTCATACTATTTCATTGACAAAGATAAAAACAACATTATCTCACTGATAAAAGAGGGCATTTTAGTTAGACAGGAGGGACACGAAGTAAAATAATAAAAACGAGATAATTTTACTAATAAAAAAGACACCTTTTTATTGATAAAAAGGGATATCATTCTACTGATAAAAGGAACTGTTTAGCATTGATAAAAAGAGTTGAGTTAAAATATTCAGACCGATTACTCATAGCGGAATATTACAAAAACAGAAGAATAATTAAAGTAATTGAAATAAAAAAAAAACATTTAACTCACCAATACTGCTTCCATTGGAACTCATAGAACTAATGATAACAAAACCAAATCCTTCGTTCTCCTGTCGAGTGATGTGCACAGAGCGTGGAACTGAATTGGGGGGAGGATCTAAAAACAAAGTATCAACTTATTAGCAACTGAACAAATGTAATTGGTGCTTTATTGGTAAATATTCAAATTTAAAGAAACTTAGCGTAGTCTTTTGTCCTCTGCAAACAAACATACAAATACATAAATCTGGCAAGCCTTCGACAGTTCTAACATCAGTGAGTTGAATATAATCCAACCAAAAGAAGTGTAAAAATGACTTCAACATAGAAAAAACAACTTTTTAAGATTAAAGTAAAACTATGAAATCATGTGCATCTTGTTCTATACCCAAGCTGAAGCACAAAATTTCAAATAAATGCACACAACTTTATGTTCATTTCCTTTAATTGTGTAAAATAAAATAAACAATTGAAATGTACCACTCACAATTATTCGAAGAAACAGTTGACACCGACGAGTTGGTCGACGGAGCCGTTGACAAGCGCTCGCCAGGATTGCCACTCCGACTAACAGGCGGGCTGGCCGATCCATTGCCATTGGTCACCACCAGGTTGTTATGGCTGTAGAGAGCACCGTTGCCAACCTGCACGGGGCGTTTGATCATGAGGTTGAGGAAGGGCCCGGATCGCGAGGCAGTCTCAATCAGGCTCACAACGTCGTGGTGAGAAGCGAATTCAGTGTTGGTGCCCTGGACGCCGATGATGTGATCACCAGGACGCAGCCGCCCGCTCAACTCGGCCGCTCCGCCGGGAGTTAAGTGGGAGATCCGTACCTGGACACAAAAAAGGGGAATCATTAGCATTTCTTCTGCTATGGGATTCTCAGGAGAGGGAAGAATAAATGACAACAAAATATCTTGGAATCCACTTTTCCATTGTTGTCGATGCTTTAAATTGGATGCCTATATGATACAGACATGGGATTGAGTAAAATTAAAAATCCCAGAAAACACCCGGAGCTGGACTTATCACGAGCGAGCAAAGTGAAAATCGCGCGACGTACGAAAAAATGTTGAGGCTATTTTTGGTGGCTTTCCCTACACAAAATAATTTTATTGTATAGTTTTGTGTTTTGTTCAAAATCACTTGAGATCTCGGAATAATCTCATCCTTCCTAGGCCTGTCTTTCTTTCTTCTCCCTACTATCCTGCATTGGAGATTTTAGATAATTTTATTTGGCACATTGATATGGAACAGTTATGCCAAATTTCAACCTCCACGTTAAAGTAGGAACATTAAAAAGAACATCAGATTGGCATCATTGGGTACAGAATAAATATTTTCAAAATGTGCAAGGGGGATTAGCCACTAAACACTTTTGTATCAAATGTTGCAAGTTTTCATCCTCTGCCTCGGTTTAGTCCCAAATTTCGTTCAAATCAGTTAATATGCGTAGTGAGACAATGTTCCAATTTTCTGCAGGGGGTAGTCTATTACCCCCGCTTGAGACGGTGAGCTAAGGAATATTAACTTCTAAAATACATAAGAAATCCGTGCAACTTTGTTAATATGCAAAGAAGACCAACCAGCCAGCTAGGACATACAATAGAAAAAGCGAAAATAGTTACAAATCTAAGTGACAAAACGTTACTTCATTTACATAACAAGATTTATAATTAACTTGTTAAAATATGTATCCGTCTAGAAAACATAATAAGCCAAGTGTGAAACATAATAGTAGACAGAATGTCAGGTTGCAATGACTCAGCGTATACAAACAATATTGGCTGTTTTACAAACATGAGGTTAAACAAAACCAGAAATGCCTCCCAAACACTCCGAATAATGAGTGAAAAACAGATTCAAAACAAAACTAAACACTGAAAAAGAGCTGAGTCATTACATTGCCAAAGTACAACTTAAATAAAATAATGAAATATATAACGAGAAAATAAAATTTTCAGACAAAGTCAGTCGCGTCACCCCATATGAACTATAAATTGAAGAAAAAAAAAATAAGATAATAGACTAAGGATACACATCGTATAATTTTATCTGCATAAGGAAACGATTTCAATGCTGTAATACCTCAAGACAGAAAACTTTATTAGGTTGTTTCTAAAATAAAAAAATAAAAAGTTAAGTTTCAAAATATTTCGGTACGATGTAATGTACCTTTCTTAATTGTTTATTATTTGAAAAAGAAATTTAAAATACAAAAAAATCATAGATATCAACCAAAACATGTGGTATACAGAAACGAAACTCTTCCTAATAAAGATTTGAAAGTGATCTTAAAGTGACCAATAAAAAAATCTTCCTTAGTTTTTCGTTGAGTTTTAAAATTTGAATTTTGTTCTAAGATGATAACCGATGCACCCTTGTCAGAATTATGGTCTTTTTGACTGAACTGGTTGGGAACACCGTTGTCAGTATAAGTATCATCTAAAACTTTTTCGCGAGTAACATGATTAATTTTGGATCGATGGCCACAAATACGTTTATTTAGTGACGTTTTGGTTTCACCATAAATTATATTTTTTGGATTGCATTCGGTAAATTAAATCAGAAGAGCAAGAACCAGCGTTATGGACAAAGTAAGATTTGTTGACCGCATTTGTGATTATTTATATTAGACGTTGGTGTCGAAATAAGATTAGAATGAATCAGAACGTAACGAATAGTACGTAGTCGTTCGTTTAAAAGCAACCATTGGAGGTTCTTTAATAATTGATTTCATTCTTGGACCACTAGAAACAAGCAAGTGTATCAAAATGTTTATCGAGATTGCGAATAAGAGGATGAAATTGATGTTTGGTTTTATAATTAAGAAGGCTGTTTCTGTCGACTAACAACATTTCAGTATAATAACGTTCCAATAGTTTGTAAATTAAAATAGTTTTTCATATCGAAGGATCTTCTTTTATAATCAGTAAGATCGGAACAAATGCGTTGAATACGAATAAACTGACTTTTAATAATAAATGTGCATCAGCTTTTTTATAAAAAAGATCAGATTTAAGTTTATTTTGAAATTGAAATTGTGGAATCTAAAAAATTAACGATCTTACCATAATCAAAAGTAAAATTCACTTTCGTTTTGATTTTCATGTGAAAGCTATGGTTACGCATAAATTCAAAGAATTTTGAAAGATTAACCTGATCCCAGATCCCATGATCCCAGATAAAAAATATCATCAACAAAACGAAACCAACAAGAAGGACGAAGACCACTTTGATCATAAAAAGCAGAACGCATATCTGTCAAAATCAGACATAAAGAGCCATTAAGGAGCCAAATTAGTCACCATAGCGGTTCCGCAAATTTGGAGAAAATATTTGTTAATAAAAACAAAATTGTTCTTTTCCAGAATTAATTTTATAAGATCCGAGATAAATCTTATAGGCAAATTCTTCCGGTCTGAAAGAGAACGAGCATTAAGTGCCTTAGAGCAGCTTACTATGCCACCCCATCGTTATGCTCAATAACAGTGTAGAATTATTATTAACTTTAGATTGATTGATTTTCTTTAAAAAATCTGTATCTTTTATAAAAGATTTCTGTTTAATCAACGAAAAACTAAGAAGAAATTTTTCATTAGTCACTTTAAGACCATTTTCCCATCAGGACTCAACGTGAAGAAGAGTCACTTTTCAAATCTTTATTATGGAAAAGTTTAATTTATTTATATTTTTTCGGTTCTCTTTTTGATTGTCTTTTTCCTTTTTTGTCTTCTTAAACTTTTGTTTTCTGTATAAAAAAAACATTTTGTATTTTTGTTGATGTCTCTATACCAAAAAGTTTTGTTGATATTTATATCTATGATTTTTTGTATTTTAAATTTCTTTTTCATCAAATAAATAAACAATTGAGAAAGGTACATCGTACCAAAATATTTCGAAACTGAACTTTTTATTTATTTACGTTATTCTAAGATCTATAAATTCAAACTTAAAAAGTTGATTCTCTAGCATGGCTATCTGTCCTCTAAAATCCACATAATATTTTTGTCATTTGAACATAAAGTACACAAATTACTTCATTAATTTTATATTTCACCAATAGTGCTCTAAATAAATTAGTACTCGGATACCGTTAGTAAAAGATAACAACGCTCAATTTGATTAATTTACGTTATTTTCTTGTCAGGTTCACACTTTTGAGAAAATATAATAATTTAATGTAAAAAAAACATTTTTATTTAAAATGACTGTTTTTGAGTTGAATGTAAATCTAGTTCTATAATGGTCTACCTGTGTGTGTTCCTCTGCTCCACCAATGAGACGAAAGCCAAATCCTGTATCCCGCCTGTGCAGAATCACATTTTCCGTTATGTAGGAAGTGACCACCGCAGCTGGGGAGCTGTGCTTGGGACACGGAGTCCCCATCGCCGGAGTTAAATAGTAATTGGAGTTGTACACTTGCTGCCGTTGCAGACTGTGCTGATGATATTGATAATTATTGGCACCGCTGCCATTGGGACACAAATTGGAATTGAAATCGCTGTTCACACTGTGATATCCACTGCTCTGGGCCGTTGACGGGTCCAGGCAAGACATGATATCTACTCCACCGGCCACTGCGTGCTGTGAGGGCGACGGTGGTTGCTGCAGAGGGAGCCCGGAGGTCTGAGGGGGAGAGGAGAGGAAGCACGAAGCAGGCACATAATCGGGAGTGTTGCAGGGACCACTGGCCCTATAGGGAACAGAGAGCAT
>JAUYWI010074297.1:0-13930 GCA_034780595.1 Parotoplana pacifica | reverse complement strand
AAAAATGATGAAATTACATCAAAAATGGTGATATGTTTATATCATATTTTAACATTTATAGTATATTATCATATTACATATCACATTAAATAATTATGTGCAAAACATATGAAAAACTGGAAAAATACATTTTTCATTTAGTGTATTCAGACTTTTGGCTGGGATAGTATACCAACAATGTATATTCCTTATACAAGAAACGTAATGGCCATGGTTGATTGAAAAACTAATATGACAAATAATACCAAAAATATCATAATTGTGGTTATTATAAGATATATAATTAGGAACAACTACATTACTACAGTATTTTTAAGTCTACCATAACTAGTATTACTAGATCTGTAGATAGTTAATATTCTGGGAAAATTGATAGTATTATATGTAAGTGTTAGAATGTTGTGTAACTATTTGAAAATTATTAAAAAATTTATCATTATTAGTTTGATGACAAAATGGAATACTGCTATATCATGAATTTGTTTGATGATGTAATTAAAGTGTTCATCACTAACCAAAAGAAATAACAAATGGAGCAAATGTATGTAGTTTCAGAAAGAACATTAAAGTTAATAAAATAAATATTGTTATTACTAATGATTTCAAGGAAAGCTTCATGAACATATTGTTTATCTGTAGTATCAAAGAAATCATCATAAGATTTTAAATAACTTACTTCAGTTGAAAGTTGGCGACAGCAGACTCCCATTTTAAAGACGTTCTTCTCCATTCTTAACGATTTTGGCCCTCTCTTTGCATTCTTGGTAGTCGAGGCCTGTCCATTTTTTGATTGATGTTATCGTATCACTGTTTCTTTGGCGCACCCTGATATTTTCCACCTTCTATGCTGCCCTCTAAGACCTTCAGGGCTACGTCATCCGCATTTTCTCTTGTCATGTGACTGAAGCATTGGAATTTGACTTTTACAACTCGAGCCATCAGTTCTCTAGTTACCTCCATTTTCGCTAGCACATAGTTATTTCCAGGTACATTTAATATTTTCCTCCAGCACTACATTCTGTTTTTGTCAGACGTTTTTTAAAGTCCAACCTTTCACATTATAAAAAAATATAGACCATACCAGGACCTTCATGATTCTTTTCTTCAGATCTTTTCTAGTGTTTCTATCTTTCCATATCATATTCAGCTTTCCCGTCTTCTCTCTGGCCATGCCAATCCTTCTTTTGATTTCTTTCGAGCAGTCTCCAGTGCAATACTTGAAAACTCAAGTAACTTAAATTCTTTGACTACCTCAACTGTCTCCCCATTTGGGGAAATATCTATCTGCTCCTCTATTCTACTGGCTACCATAATTTTTGTCTTCTTTGCATTAAATTTCATGTTAGTTTTCTCACTTTCTTTTACCAGATTTTCAAAATACCTCTTAGCTTCTTCTTCTGTGATTGCCAACAAGGTCGTATCATCTGCATATCGGACGTTTCTGCCTCCAATTTTCACACCTGGACCAGGGTTCCTCTATCTGTTCTTATAATGATGTCTTCTACATATAGGTTGAATAATGTTGGTGAAATTATACAGCCCTGTCTCGTACCTTGACCGATTTTAAACCACTCTGAAAATTCTCGATTCCACCTGATAGCTGCTTTTGGACCCACGTACAGACCTTGAACTAGTGTTACTAGGTGACTCGGAATGCCCATTTTCATGATACTGAGTAATTTTCCATGCTCCACTGTGTCATAATCAATAAAAACCATTATAAATTTCGATTATCCAATGCAACTGTCTTTTTAATCAAAGATAAAAAGCACATTCATGTTCCTCGACCTGTGCGAAATCCAGCTTGCTCCTCAAAATGCCCTCTCATTGAGTATTGGTGAATACGATTTAACATAATGTTTAACAAGATTTTGCTTACATGAAAAATCCGACTGACATCCCTGTAACTTTTACAGTCTTGCAGGTCTCCCGTCTTAGATATAGAGACAAATAGCAGTTTTGTTCATTCTTTTGGCCATTCATTGTTATATCAGATTTTATAGCAGATGCTAAGCAGAACGTTTGCCCCATCTTTCTTTGAATACTTCTAAGGCTCTCCTAGAACTTCATCACACCCAGTCGATTTTCCATAATTGATCTTTTTCATTGCTTTTCTAAGTATTTCCTTAACAAAATACTGGGTTCCTTTTTTCTACTTCAATGGTTGCGTGAATATCATTACTTGGATGGATTAAGATGGTTCCTCAAAGCAGCAAAAAGCTAAATGTTCTCTTTCCTATACAACTCTTCAGTGTAGTCTTTTATCGGGCGTGTTTACTGTTTGTAAAAACTCTACCATTCTTGTATTTGATCTAATTTGTTGAGTTCTTCTTTTACCACAAATTTTTTTGATAGTTATATATACAGGGTGGGCCAAAAGTCTCCTGTACTTTTTAAAATGGAAAATAATAGTAACAAATATTTCCAAAATATAGTATATTTGCAAAATATTTCCATTCAATTATCAAAAGGATCAACCTGCTGACCGTGGTGATATATACACAGCTGTAATCGACGAAAAGTACGATGGTGAATTTTTCTAAGAATCTCACGTTCAAAATTTCGGAACACATCAGTTATAACAGAATGGAATACAATGGTGTAGGTTTTATAACACAGGCTAGCAGAAGTCGAGACATTAACGATCATTAGCATGCAAAGAAAATGCTTCAATCGGACGCTCTAGGTCACAATTACTGATAAGGTATTGCGCAACACTATGAAGCAATTAATTAATCAATGCAAGCGAGCCTTAGACATGTTACTATTTTTTATTTCAAAAAGTACAGGGGACTTTTGGCCCACCCTGTACGCTGATACTGTTATTTCTTTTATTTGACTCTTCTATTTCTCTATACTTCATTTCAAATCAACTCTCCATATCTTGTTTACAGCTTTTCAACCTCTATTTCATATTTTTGTAATGACTTTCACACTGGGCCGAACCATGCCTCTGATGTGTTGCGTGTCCCTTCTCTTAGACTAAAGAGAGTATCATATGTAATTCATTGTCTCTTTCTTTTCTGTTTTAGTTGACTCAATATCTTATGCGGAGTTTATTTTAACGTAGTCTTGACTCAACTCGAAGCTTTTCGTCACCTTAAGGGGCTTGTGATCAATAGTTGACCACGTCTTTTGGTTGCGGGCCATGTTGGTAGCCGACAGCATTTTGCCGCAGTTTTCACACAGTTTACTGGCGGCACGATAAACACTCATGGGCGGAGTGGTAGCTTGTTCGGGCTGCGGTGTTGTTTGTTGTTGTTCCAGAGTTGTTTGACATCCTCTTCGGTGGCGGGCTAGGTTTGATCTTAAAATCTAGTGTTGACAAATTTTACACTGTCTCTTTTCACCTTGTTGGGTTTCACCATCACATTTTCAAGAGGTTAGCTTCTTGTTGGTAGTTTTGGCTGCACTTTCCATAAGTAAAGATGACATTATGTGCTCCCTTTTGGTGGATCTTAAGGCCAGCTTCCAATTTTCACACTTTTCTCGCACCCAGAGTAATGGCATTTGTGATCGGGTTGTTCACTCTTTTGGTTTCTTGCGGTTCCTTTTGTTTTCACTTGAGGTTGTTGGTCACCTTTTTCATTTTCATAGATTCTCAGACAATTGATTTGGTTGTCGACTTTCTTGCGCCAAATTTGTCTATCGACCACATCCAAATTTGTTGATATTGAAACCTCCCTCTCGGAGGAGTTTTCTCCAGTAGTTTACGGTTTTTCTTTTGTTTATCGACGTTTTCCAGTTTTGTGTACCAGCTGAGAACTGCGCTTTTGGTTTGAAATTCATCTGGCATCCTAAAGAAGTGGCCGATTCTCAAAAGGTGAGCTTTTTCGATCTTTACTCTGATGGAGTCCACTTGCATTTCTCAGAGGGTTTCCTGGTGCTTGCTGCTCTGCCAGCCTAGCTTGGGTTTTCTTAGTTAGGCGACTTTTCATCGTTTCCGTATGGTTGTCCAGCTGCGCAAGGCTCTCTTCAGTCTCTGAGTTATGTCATCTTTTCTACTTATCCAGGTATCGAGCATGCGTATGGCGTTGCTTTCTTCAGTACTAAAAAAGAGGTCTTCTTGTTTGCCATGCTGGTATTATACGAGGGTAGATTGCTCTCCAATTCAGCTTTATTTCCAATGAGTGTTGTATCTTTGGCAAAAATTGAGCCTGTAAAAAAGTGATGTATTGTCTCCGAGTTATATTTATCGATTCTCTGTGGTGGTAGATTGTTTCCTGGGAGGAAACGCCATTCAACTCCAAAGACCTGTCCCGTTCTTTTGTCTTCGATCACACGGTTTTCTTCAGCTTTACGGATCGAGGCTTGATGGTAGATATTGAAAAACACAGGCAAGGTGGAACATTCTTCTTGGAGTCCACGTTCTGGATACCACTTAGAGCTGGTATATTCGTGTAGGTCAATGAAATTGGCGATCATTTTCTCCGGCATCCTATAACAGCGTAGCTACCCCTAAAGGATGGGTTTGCCGACCCTGGGGTATTCCTTTCGCAGGTCGAGTAAGATTGCTTGATAAGTATTCTCAGCATCAAGTTGAAAAGTGGCGTCTTGTTGTTTGATGTTCAAATATTCCTGAATGTCCTAGTTAAGCCTGATGAACATTTGTGTACTATCACCGGTTGATCTACTTTGTCTGAAGCCGCACTGATTGTCGTCAAGAATCTTCATTTCTTCCGCTCAATCTCGTAAATGAGTGGCCAGAATGCGCGCAACGATTCTACTGAGCATAGGGAGCAGAGAGATCCCTCTGTAGTTATTCATGTTGCCTCTGTTATCTTTCTTAAAGAGCTGTATCACAAAGCCTTGGTTTTCATTCTTTTTCCATTTGACGGCTCTGTTTTCCAGCATGAAAAGGATATTTTGGATCACCATGTTCTGTAGTTCACTATTTGCCATTTTGATGTTGTCCAAACCAGGAACTTTGTCAGGCAACTCAGAGATTACCCTCAATATTTCACTTTCCACAAAAGGTCGTACTAATTTCTCATTGATAGTTTCCACGGATAGGGTATCTAGAGCTGGTATAGGTATTGAATCGATGAGTTGTTGTGTGTCCTCATGGTTATTGTTGTACCGGTCTTGCGTTATCTTGTCAAGGTGTTATTTGAACTCTTCTTCTCTGAACAAGGGTTAGGTTTTACTGTTGTTATAGGATCCCCTTTGTTGGACTAGGCAAAGCAGCTCGTACATACGACCTATCTTCTTTTGGCTGGCTGCTTCTTGGTATTATTGTGCCTTACTGTTCCACTCAGTCAATTGTGGCACCATGCGTACGTGTCTGGTCTCAATCATTGATTTTCTAGCCATCAGTGAATTTCTCAAGCTGTGGCGATCGGCCAAAACGCCACCGCTTGTTTGAGCTGGAGGTTTAAGTGGTACACTAGCCGAGCCGGTCCCATATTTCTTCCAGCCAGTTGATTCATTTTGCCAAGGTTGCCTCTGCCTGATTGTCACCACAGAAGGTAGAATTATTAACAAGCCTTCTAGTTGTTTGTCAACATCCTTGTCATTCTCCATTTGTATATGTAAATTCAAAATGATTTCTCACCTCTATTTCAAACTTCTCCTTACCTTCAGGTTTTGCTAATTCTATCAGATATAGAAAACATTGTTTCTTTGCTTGCTTTAACTTCTTCAGCTTGAAGCCTGATATGTTTCAGCAACAGCACCCGGTTTGGTCTTTACTTTTATGAGAGTGGATTTCCATCTTCTTTGGATAAG
This sequence comes from Parotoplana pacifica, assembly GCA_034780595.1. Taxonomy (NCBI): domain Eukaryota; kingdom Metazoa; phylum Platyhelminthes; order Proseriata; family Otoplanidae; genus Parotoplana; species Parotoplana pacifica. The sequence goes on along the minus strand of JAUYWI010074297.1, from coordinate 8,203 downwards.
TATAAAGTTAATTTAATTTCTATTATTCCCAAGTGCCTTACTCACTGAGCTATTCAGACTGCTAGATAGATCAGGTAAGACACTTGCCTTACACGCCAGAGAGTCCGGGTTCAAGCCTACCTACAACTGATGAAACCCAACGAGGTCGCGGTCTCGTAGTGGCTATGTTAGTGAATAAAAATTTATATGTTTAGGAGACTATCTATCTATCTATAATGTTCTACCGAATCAGTTATTAGGCAAGTTCAATTCTATGGCATCCACTTTCTCCATCCTTCTCGGTTAGCTGCCCGGTCCTTCAGTTCTCTATAAGTGTTTGGTTTGAATTCTTCTAACATTCCTTTTCTCGGTTTCCCTTTTCCACGTTACCCTAGAAATCGACCTTCCAGAATTGCTTTGACCATTCCTTCTCAACGTATTTTATGTCCAATCCACTTCTTCTTTCTTCTCTAGGCATTAAATATATCTCTAAATACGAAGTTACAAAATTTGATTTTTATTTTATTAAATGGTATTTAAGTTCTTAGACAACCAACAGTTTCTATTTCTAAAACAACTGATGTTGGACATGGCTGACTAGGGAGAGCCTATACTTACGTGAATGTGGTGCCTATGTGGACATAATACTTTTTATACAATGTCTCAAATTAGTTTTCATCTAATTGATTTAGATACTACTTCTAGCATCTGAAAAAATGGGTTTTAAGCATGAGTGACTACATAATTAAGGGGGTGGGGTGGGGTCGTAACTGGACATGGGAACTCTAAGGATCAAGAAGCACACATTTGCAACTACGACCAAATGAATCAGTTTTACATTGAACAATAAACACCCCAATTATTGCTTTTGTTTTATGTTTAATTTTAGACAAATTGGAGTTCAAAATTGCGCCACCCAATGAATTGAAACTAATTATTGGAGATACCACAACCATTGCTTGTGCTGCTACACAAACAGATACACCATCCAAAGTTTTGTGGAAATATGCTGAAAGAGGTCAGTTAGTTACACAAAAGATTTAATTTGTATTTTAAGAATGAAAAATTAACCGGTGCAAGTTTTTTTCGTGCATTTAAACATATTTAATGAATGGTATTTTAGTGTTATTAAATACACTTTTGTTTATGTTACAAGATGATGTCTAAAGAGTATTTTAGAGTCATATTGTGTAATGCAAAAAAAATTTTTGTAATGCATGTAAAAATCTTATTACGGTTAATTTTTAGCAGGGTTTTATATTATTAGTAGTAACTATATACGGTCATTCGTCTTTGTGGCCAAGAACACTGTATAAGACACATATAAGACTTTTAGTTTTTACCTTTTTCATTAAAGTGCACCACAATTAAGATAAGTATGATATTACATAGCAAATGATACTTTTAAATTTAATTAATAAATGTTTTTTTACATCAAAAAATGTTTAAACATTGTCTTAAGAAAATTTGACGCCAAATTGAGGCTTTTATAGAACATGGTTCATTTTCAATTTTATCTCATGTCAAAAATCCGTATACGTAAAGCTTTACTACTGAGATTCAACCATATTGGTTAATTAGAAATCTATATAATATTTGAATGTCTTCGGCAAAATAAATTAGTTTGCTTTATTGTATTTGCATAATGTTGTCCATATATTTTAAGAATCTTAACGTAGTATCCTTATAATTATATTCACTACCCAATCCAACGATTCTGACTATAAAAAGATAGAGAGAAATGTGAATATTTAAATAAAACTAGAGATCGCGTTATACAGTCTAACATTAAAAATATTTATTTAAAACTTGGCTGTCAATTTTTATAAAAAATCCTCACTGTCGATTAATTTCACATATTTAGTTTTGTTTGTCTACGAGGATTGAAACCTCCTAATACGAATAAAGTTTCCACTTACCTAGCCCATTATTATATAGTTACATTGTATTAAATGTTAGAATTGCAACATTATGTATATTGCCTCATGAATAATAGATTAGATTGGAGGAAAAATATCTATATGTATTCATATATCTAAATATGTTACGAATTTATTGATTTTTTTTCCTGTTTAATATTCTGATCTTGTGGTTTTAATGATGTAGATAGATAGTAGGTATTATTTCTACTTAGACAATATAATCTGAGGGAATATTCTCAATATCTGGAGAGTGAGATTGATTGAGAGAGAAATGTTCATATTATCATCAAATTTATACATAAATTGGACTCCTATAACGTCTAATGAAAAACCCAATACAAATTAATGGTATCAAAGGCATTGTTCTGACAGTTTTGAGCCTATTTAACTTTTTTGTTGCAGTTTTATATCACTTGCTGATTTTTCTTTTATAGTATTATTTTATTTATATTGTACAAATAGCATCTAATTTATACTATATTAATTTTTATTTTTATTTTTATTAGGTGTGAAAGACATGAAGTATCACAATGTTTCTACAAATGAAACGAGTAGAATTCGACAGTTAAAAAATGGTACCCTAGTAATCGAACAAGTAGAAGAAACAGATCCAGATAAAGTTATCTGTTTTCTGGTACCCATTAAAGGCAAAAATTCCCAGAAGGCCGATTCGCAAAGCAAAGTTGTCAATATTGAAATAAAGAGTAAGGGGCGTTTGTTTCACTAATATTTTTAAAACACTAATTGTGGTAGTTTTTAGTTGCCAATAAATTAATTCATTTTAGTGAATTGTTTCAGCATTGTAATTTCCATAGAAATGGATATCTATTTCTATGGTAATTTCGCAGCTGATATATAAAGTGATATCAAAAAACCTGAATATTGGTGTCAACCTTTCATTTTAAATTTTCTTCCATAAAACTATGAATATGTGTGTCAACCCTTCATTTTAAATTTTCTTCCATAAAACTATGAATATTTGTGTCAGCCCTTCTTTTAAATTAAATTTTCTTCAATAAAACTATGAATATTGGGGTTAACTTCATTTGAATTTAGGAATAGTTTCTAGCATTTACAGGGTGTCCGCGGCCGGAAAAAACCGGGATTTTGTTAATAAAACATATATTGAGAATAAGTTTAAATATATTCATTTTTCATTTTTAAACTACTTATACTTATACTTATTACTCATTAATACATTACTACGCTAACCGGGAATTTAACAAATACTTCTGGAAAAACCGGAAATATCATCACAAAAATTCCGCGGACACCCTGCATTTTCACTGCATAGCAATAAACAATTTACAAATTTGTCTTATATTATAACTGTTTTATGGGTATTTGACTACATGAAACCTAGTTAGGTGTCTTAATTATGAAGTTTCATTTAATAGAATTTTCAGTAGTTGTTAAAGACACCAATGTTGAATACCAGCAATAAAGTTTAAATTTATCTTATATAATATAATTTAAACACAATGTGAAACCTTAGTTACCACAATATATGAACTTTTATTTAATCAACTTTTCACTTAGCAACTTTTACGTCAATTTTGCATAGCAACAAGGATTATTTTATAAATTTACCCTACATCTTTGTTGAGACTCATTTGTTTTTGCTTTTTCTCGGAAAGTAATAATTTATTACTCTAGAGTTATTTGAGACGTTTGTAGTATTATTGGCTTTCAAACGTTAATTGACTTTGTTTGCTTTAATATAATAAACTACCTATTATTTATTTATAAGCATTTTATCTAATGAGAACTAATGCCCTGTAATGTTTTTACTTAGCTTAGCGATTGAGCTTTTTTGGTATTTATTAAATTATAAATTTTTAAACAAACATTGTTAATTAGGTTTTGAATTTAATCTTTGGATAAATGATTTTAATATTTACATTAATTTTTATCAACAGTTCCCGCGCGTATTGTTCGTCTACAAGACCAGAACGTAAAGAAAGGCAGTTCTCATAAGTTAATCTGTGACGTCATAGGTGATGTTGATGACATGAAAATCGAGTGGCAACGTTTTAGGAGTAACGCATGGCACACTGTGTTCTGCTCTTGCTGTCATACTTTTAAAGGTTCTGCATCTTGCAATTCTGGTGATTCTAAAAGACTTGTAAGTTATACCAAATGAATATGTTTTGATACCCCCCAGGTGTCAACCTACATAGTTTTTCTGCTTTCTAAATTTAGTATCACGAAAGTATTTGGGCGATCTCGATGACGAATAATTATTTACATCTAAACGATTTAACGTACGACATGATAATATACAAAATCTTATTTAAATTGCTACAATGCATACCTAAAAGAGTAATATGATAGAATGTAAACCATCACCATCTATTATCATGGTATATTTTATCAAATCTATAGTTGTTTGTCTATTAGTAATAGAAAAATAAATTTAATAAGATCATACGTAATTATAATCAATAAGATTTCTATATATTAAAAGGGTGTAAAAAACGAAACAAACTAAAAAGTTGTACATATCAAATATCAAATGACTATTGGGTTCCTCATTACAACGTCACACTTTTTTATCATTGTGCCATTTAAAAATTTTTTTTGATGCTATTAAAAAATCCTGCTAAAGATCAATTTCTGGATATACGAGAATTATTTCAAAGGTAGGTATTGTTAGGTGTATACATGTTAATGAATCTATAGTTATTCGTAACTTATAAAGGAGTTTAAATGTAGGTCTGTTTACCTATTTAAACCAATTTTGCTTTCATTTTGAACATAGAATAGTGTTTATTGCTCTCAAACCCTTTATTGCATTTCAACTGAAATTTCTATTTTGATTCAAAAGCGAATTTTAGTAATAATTTTGAAAAGGATTAATAATACAATCTGGTTCAGTAGGTTGTTATCAATATTTTTTGTCAAAAAACATTAATTTGATTTTGTAAACTACTAGAAGAACTGTTTAAGAAGTTGAACCGTCTAGGTGTAAAGAAGAAAAAATCATAATAATAATCGCCAAAGTAGCTGGAAGGTGGCAATGTTTGTATTGAAACCATAAATATACAGTAACATATCTTGCCACGTAACACTAATGTACTTGGGATAGGAAATGAGGACATCATAAGATTCGACCATAAAAGGTTATGGATTATCTTTTAAACTAAGAGAAATGTGCTAAATATCTTAGAAATTTACAGAAAAATTATTTAACAATAAGGAAATGAAAATTAATTTAGCCAGCCATAACTTATTATTCATTAGAATTTTTAAAATTAATTTAAACTAACAATTAACTTCTGATCATGAATTTTCCATACAAATTTCTATAAAAGCAATAGGTAATGTCTACATAGCTGCCTTACATACATGAAGATAACAAACCTTAGCAAATATTTGTCAACATGCTAAATTTCCTATAAGAAAAACAGGACTACTTAGCTCTGTCTCTGTATAAAAACTGGATACCAAAAAATTTGCTTGTTTAGCACCCCCGATGCTAAGGAATATTACTTGTGATGGTCTCTTTTTTTAGAATATCACCAAATATCGCAAAGGTATGAAGTACATAATTCACTTTGCCAATATGAAAGAAGCAGATGCGGGCCAGTACAGATGCGTGGCCAGCAACAAACATAACAGGGCCGAAGCCTTGCAGGAGACCAAAATTACGGTTATTTGTGAGTGTAAAAATTCTTTATTAATGATGTTGCCGGTGATTGTAAATTGTCTAGTATTTAAGATAATAAGTAATATATGAACATTGTTTTTGCTTTGCACATGATATTTCTGCTCCCATGTATTCTGTATTGATAATGAAGTTATTCATTGTTAATGATCTAGGTATTTATATGATTTGCCAAAAAGCTCAAAATATGATTAGCTCTCACAAAACAAATTCCAACTAGACGGTGGGGGGGGGGGTTTACAATATGAAACCGATTTATTTGACCGTAGTTGCAAATGTGCGGTGCTTGATCCAAATTATGTAATTGCCAGTTACGGCCCTACAACGCCCTAAAATTCTAGGATAGTTCTAGTCACCCATGATTCTTTATCTCTAATGTTCCTAGCACCCAAATCAACATTGTATTGGTTGCCGGTGGGGACTCCGCTTCCATACCCCCAAATAATATTTATAGCCCTTGTCACCCAACAAACGCTTCGTAGAGGATGTTCTGCTGTACCTATTTTCATGGTTGTTCTGTTATTAGATGCACTGCAGTCGAATTTGGTGGGGTAGCCGCAGCACGAATCCGTTGAAAAAAAGTTGTTGGTATTGCTTGAAATGTGCAAAATCTGGGTTGTTTTTCCAAATGATTTTTAGCTCTAAGCTCACTTTAAAGGGTTTTCTGCCCCCCACACCCCTCCAAATGTGCAAAAATTGAAAATTAGTTTTTAAATATGAGTTTTGTGACTTTGCTTTTCGAATATGTGCCGCTCTTATGGGCTGTTATCCAAGACCAAGTTTTATGATTCTTGTTCTCTAATGTCCCTAGCACCCAAGTCAAGATCGTAGAATGTTCCGGTGGGGAATCGGCCGCCACAGCCCAGTAAAAGTGTGGCTGGCCCTAGTCACCCAGGTACAAACTGCGATTAACTTGCCTTTAGTTTTCTCGCCGTTGTTAGCTCTCAAATTTAAAAAATAATTTAATTCATGTATGAAATACCAAGTTACTTATCAATATCTGTTTAGAGCCATACCAACCTAAATACCATAGCTAACCATATTTAATTTCATTTTTTCGAAAATTGTTGGGCCTTTTTGTCCAATCTTATTTCAATTATCTTGTTTTATACACAGATAACTTTAGTAGAAAATCTATTTTTAGATTCTTAGAAAGCCATTTATAATAATAAATACTTTTTTTTAAATATTTGATAAATGGTAATCAATACTTTTCAATGAAATTGTAAATGTTCAAAACTAGCAATGTTTTGTATCAATCAGCATTTGATTTTACTGTTTTATTACACTATTTGTTGGCGCCCCTTAGAAAACATTCTCGGCATTGAATTGTTGAAAATTACACATTAAGGGGGGAGTATAGCTATGTATTTCCATTATCCTGATGCAGTTTATATGTAACTCTGTTCTAAATTTACAATTTATATTTAGTACTTTAAATTTTAAAATTTTAGCTGCGCCTGGTGCTGTAGAAGTAAATGAGCTTAGTATTAAATCGACCTCCAGATCCATCAGTTTTGCTTGGACACCACCAACCAATACGGGACACTTGAAAATAGTTAATTATCGTGTGAAATATAAACAGAAGGTAAAAAGTGAAGCTTATTATTTTTATTTAAAAAGATTTTATTGTACATACCCTACAACACAGCAATTAGCATGTATTATAAGCGTAACAAATTGTATTTGCGACGGCTTTATGCATTATTTAGAATTTTTGAAAATAATAATAACTAAATCTGTGACTAAAACGACAATAATATCATTCAGATTGAGGGGGGGGGTTATAATTGCGGCACGTCGTAGCAGTGTATACAGTATTGTTTGTACTGATACATCACCAGTTTGTTTGTAATATTGCGAATAATAATAGTCTTTGTTTTATTGTTTTACAAGTAGCAGATTTATACGGAATGTCGTTCATAAAATATTGTTGGTTTTGCGTTAACTTTTTATTGTCCGAGTGTATAGAAAACACCTAGACAATGGAAAATTAACGCCACTATTAAAAAAATAAATAATGATAAGGCTATATAAGGTATGTTTATCACCAACAATATTTTATTGGTTGCCCGATGGGGAGTAAAAGTACCCCTTAAAAACTCATACTTACATCGATGGATTGGTTGAAATTTGATATACAGATACCTGGAAAGATTAATTGAAAATACACTTTTTGGTGAAAAACTAATGAGGGGACAAGTAGGTTAAGAATATCGATTTTATAACTGGTCGCTTTTTATGATAATGTTACGCTTCTATTACTATCTCCTTCAAAATATCAAATTTATACTTTTTAAATTAATAGTCTTATTCGAAAATAATTAATTTTCACGCTGTTAGTTGGAGAAGTGGTATACTATTTATCTATTTTATGATTATTTGATGGTTTTAAACTGTAATTTAAAGTATCAATCTAATGTATAAAAAGTTGCAGCATGCGTCACATAAATGTTTTCTCAGTAACTTTACCAGATATTAATCATTTTTCATTTAGGATTGATTTTTTTTAAATGTGAATTTTGTCAATTTTGGTCAAACAAGAAAGAGCAAACGTCATGATGGGCTATTACCCTATCTCAGACAGAGTAATCATGATCAAACTGGAAGCAAAGCCAATGAATATTGTCTATGT
>JAUYWI010074286.1:0-13930 GCA_034780595.1 Parotoplana pacifica | reverse complement strand
GGCATTTTGTTTGAAAATATTTTCCAAAATACATAATGTCGAAATTATCAAAAAATCGATAAATTTGAATAATTTTTCAATGCGTCCAAGAAATATTTTAAAATTTCGCTTAAAATAGTCCTCTGGACATTATGAAATCATTTCTGCTTTTAGAATTAATGGGCATTTTATTTCAGGTTACACCTGTTTCTGACCTACCGTGCTTGGAGACATGTGGCCGCGCATTATCGTGCATTATTAGTGGTAGTTTCAAAACTATCTATGCATAGATTTTATGTTCAACGACATTTCAAATTTATACAAGATTAATCAATAACCATAATATTTCATATTTCTACACAAAATAGATAATAAAAATTCTTAAATTTTAATTATTTGCTTCAAACATAGAAATCGACATTTTTTTGAAACCCCCTATATTTTCTGACTTTATAGAATTTGTTGTTTATCGACGTTTCTTTGTTGGTTATTTTTATACTATCTGGAATACATGGAAATACTGATGGAAAAGCATTAGTTTTTAAAAGGCGGCTAACATTCAATGAAAAAGTCTCTTCGTTTGGAATAAAATCTGTATCAGTAAAATTATCACTACATAGTTTAGCTCGTTTTCCTGGGATGACGTTTTTCCTTTTAAAGCAATGAATCCATTTTTTATTTAATATAGGACCGTTTATTGGAAAGGTATAGACACATTTTCATTTTTCTCTTTGTCGGTTATTGCAACCATAGGCTGAACATTGGCTTCCTTTATTAGGCATTTATTATGTAGATAAAGTCCTAAATTATTAGTTGGGGTGTTTATTGATTTTCTATGCAAAGAAGTTAAATACCAAATTCATGATATAAAATGTGATAACATAGAATGATATAAAATTCATTGACATAATCATTCTATCTTTATTTTTTCTCTATTGTTCAAACCCTGTTATTTATGGATGTTGTCTATGGATGTTATCTATGAATGTTGATATCCAAAAGCGACATCTTTTTTGAAACCCATATACAAAAACTAAAATAATTACAGACCAAAATTCAATTCGACATAAACAAAAATGTTCATAAATCAAATTTTATTTTAAGATTACATTGTCTAAAATCTAATGTACATAATTATGACAAATATTCACAACCCAGATAATACAAATTGTTTCTTTTTATAAAAAGACAGACATGTAAGATAAATGTGAGGCTATGGACCCCGTGTCAACCGACCCCTACTTGGTAACAGCATTGAATGTTAGGTCTCTCTCTCTCAGTCAGGTAGCGCAAAAGAGCGTTATTGTGGCCATTTCTCTTTGTCCAGAGCTGATTGAAATGCCTCTACAAGTCTTTGGCCTGTCCATTCTTTAATGTCTTTCTTCAATGCTATTACTGGTCTTCCTCTTCGCCTTTTCCTTCTACTGATCCCTGAATAATTTCTTTATGAAAACCACATCGTCTCATCACATGCCCAAAGTAACGCAGTTTCCTAAGAGCTATTTGCCTACGAAGAGTAATCTCAGTACCAATGGTCTGAAGGACCGAGTGGTTGGTTCTTATCTGTCCAAAACACCGTCAATACACTCCGTAAGCACACATTAGGTAGTACATTAAAATAGAAATATGTATGTACTTTGTGGATGCCTACTTCATTTTTAACATTGAATGTATGCATAGATTAAAATGGCAAGATTGTAGCGTTTTCGAGCAGTTTACGATTTTTTTCAGGAGGATACCCCACAAACACATGGCATTATGTACTGTTGTTCGCTTTTACATTTTAGTATCATATTGAAAGTAGAAAATGGAAATATAGTACGAATATATTCGGAACAAATAGTCTTGTAGATCTTCCATTGTAATGCAATTGACTTAAAAGATAAAATAATTATAAGAGAAAGTAAAAAAAACAATGTTTTCAAAATAAATGTATGAATTGGTACCTAATGGCTGGCCGAAGTGCAAGACAAAATCAAGAATTTGTATGTGTTTTGTATATTTGATATGGTTAAAATAAACTAACAGATAGGAAAATCAATACAAACATAAAAATAGAAAAAAAGAGGTATTCATTTATATCAAAATCATCATCAATTTCACTGCTCGATCCAAGCGTTGAAGATCATGGTTCGCCAAACATTTCTATCCATAGTCATCTTTATCACCTCGATATCTCTCTTTTCTGTATGAACCCACTGCTTTAGACTACTAATAAAGTTCTCGCGAGGTCGACTTCTACCCCTTTTACCAAGAATCCTGCCAGTCACAGCCAATGTCTCAAGTCCACATTTTTAATGACGTGTCCAAAAAACCTGCTTGTCTTGTTCTTATAGTATGAATCAGTAAGATCTTTGTTCCTGCCCTCTGTAAAACACTTTCATTTGTCTCATGTGCAGTATATGGCACCCAGAGTACGCGTCTGAGAAACCATATTTCTGCACCTTGCAAACGGTCGACATCTGATTTGGTCATTGTCCAGGTCTCACTTCCATAGGTCAGGATCGACATAACGTAACAGTTTTTCAGACGTCGTTTAAGAGAGATAGGAGTATTACGATATCGCAAGATGTAATCTAACTTCCAGAACATGCCAATTCTTCTCCTGAACTCAAACTCGCACCTACCATCATTTGTGAAATAACCTCCGAGTTAATTGAAACTTGCGACTTGTTAAATAACGTTGCCCCTTGTTTGTAACTTGCATGCTTCCTCTTTTTGTTTTGCTCATGAGAATGCAGGTTTTATCTGCATTGAGGTTTAACCCATATTCTGCACTGATATAAACTACCTTGTTCAGCAGTGCTTGTAGATCTTCTTCATCTTCTTGTGTTTCAGACATCAGGCACGTGTTATCTGCATATCTAAGATTGTTTATCATTTTACCATTTGTATTTCGGGAATTTCTTTCCGGTAATGTAAGATCATACCTCCGTACAAATTGAACAGGTATGGTGAAAAGATGCAGCCTTGACGTACTCCACGGTATATCTGAGTATATTTCTGCACTTCACATTTGATTCGGACATCTGCTGTTTAGTCATAATACAAGTTCCGAATGAACCTAAGGTCTTTTTAATCGATGTCCAGCTGCTCTAGTATTTCCATAAGCCCTTTATGTTTGACCTTGTCAAACGCTTTTGTGTAGTCAATGAAACAAAGGTATATAGTTTTCTGGACATCAATCATACGTTCTCCAATCATCCGTAAAGAAAAGATTGCGTTACGTGTATCAACATCTTTGACGAATCTAAACTGTTGTGCACTGATTTCCGGTGACATTTTAGAGTAGATTCTCCTCATAATAATCCGCAATATTAGTTTAGTTATATGGCTCAAGATGCAGATCGTCCTATAATAATTCGCACCTCACTGCCCCGGGTTTCTTTAGCGATGAAGATAGATCTCGAAAGGTCCTCATGGATGTGTCAGTGGTCATAGATTTTGTTCGTAATCTCAGTTATCTTCTCAATTCCATATTCATCCAAGGCTCTGATCATCTCTATGACGTATAGCTTCTGCCACTTCAGATTTCAGGATGGGAGGACTATCTTATAGTTTTTACGGATTGTTGGTCTTCGGCCTCTATCATCTCTGAAAAGTTCCTCATTGTATTCTGACCATCTTGCTGAAATGTTTTGCACCTCCATAAGAATTATGCCATCACGTGTCAGGATGAACCCACTTGAGGAACAGATTTTCGCATTTGTTAACTCGTTTATCTTTTGTACATCGTTGCTTGGTCAATATAACTTAGATTCTAAATTTGTTGGCATTTATAGAGGTACTAATTTAAGGTAAAGTTTAATTTTGTTTAACTAATAACATTTAAAAGAAATTACATACCCAATGAAGTTGGTATACTTATAATTTGTTTACATCAGAGTTTTCTTCACTTTTTATGTATGTACATATTGATCTACCTATCTGTTAGTTAATTTCAAACTATATCAAATATACAAAACACATAAAATATCTTGTTTCCGTTCTGTTTTGAAATTTGGTGATACATTTCTTTTAAAAACATTGTTTTTTAATTTCTCTTGTTTCCGTTGTTTTTTAGTAATAAATTGTTATTCCTATATTTTGATTTAGAACATTACATTACATTACAAAAATGCATATTGTTTTGGGCATTTGTTTAGGCACATACCTAATTAAAACCGTTCCGCTGCTTAACCTTGTTCAGGCCGCTACCCAACAGAATAATCAACAATGTGTCTGGCAATTCCATCTTGACTTCTATTTATAGAAATCGGCTGACTAGAATTGTTGATTGCATGATTTTTCATGCAACAAAAAATGAATTATAAAAGGGGGTCTCTTTTGTTTTAAATAAATAGCAGCAGATGCAAAATTTTAACCCATTATTTTTCAAAATATGGTTAGGTGAAATTCTGTAGATTATAAAACACTTTTAAATTGTCAAAATCTGTCAATTATATTTTAAACACCAAATTCAAGTAGAAAATACTGACTTTCAGAGGGGAGTATGTTTGTTTACTAGAAAAAAATCAATCCAACTAATCTAGACAAATTTATGCTTTACATGAAGATAAATTTTCATAAAATAAGATACATTTTTAATATTTTATTTTTCGGTTAAGTATATCTTTGCCAGAATTTGATCTATCCTAGTTTGAACAATTTGGCACCATAATATTCATTTTTTGGGTTCTCTTGACCTTTTCCAAAAATATACCCAAACGAAAAGTGCAAGTTTGATGAAATATATAAAAGGATCATTCCTGATTGGCTACCAAATACTTGTATGTAAATTTAGCAAAATAAAATTTGGCCACAAGCTGTATCCAAATAGACGCATTTTCAAAATGGGAGTGTTGGAATTTGCAAAGTTTGAAAGCGTATCATACTTCTGACAGTTTTATGTAGATATCAAATTGCCCTTTCCAATGAGGTATTAAAATCGGTTAATATTGAGTTTTCAAAAGGTGCAAAACTATGCGAAAAGGATACCAATAAATGACCTATATTTGTCTCAAATATTCCATGATGCAAGTAAAGCGATACCCTCATTTTAACATACGTTGGAGTACAGGTCTATCCTCCCCTTTTTCTGAAAACTGTATCTAGAGGGTGATATAGTTTTTGAGCTATGATCTTTGAAAGGCTAGTTTGTGTTCCACAAATCCACCCCAATTTATACATGTAGTAACGACACTCAAAGGAAAATTAGGAAGCTCTGGTAATTATGTAAAAGATAATACCTTTGGTTTATAAAAGTGTAAATTGGGGAGAGCACGAAAAGTGATTAATCTTATGAGATGTAGAATCATTATCAAACAGTTCTATTTATAGTTTTTTAAACCTACTGCATACTGCTTAGCTATACTATTTTGTTCAATGTTTTCTACCGACATGCTACTTGTATGTATTAACAAATAATATCAAAATTTAGTTGTTTTGGTGGCAGTTTGATCAATAATTTTTTCAATTTCGCGTGCACTTCTCAATAATCTTGGCGCACTGCGCCGACGTCTCTGATTGAGAGTAGTCACATCCGTCGCTTCTGTGATTGCAATATCATTAGTCACTGTTGATTGAGCTAGTATTGTTTGATTGATTGGCGCAATTAATTCGTCAGATCGATTAGTATCACCCGAACAAGGTCGCCATATGGCAGTATCGCTGGCCAATCCACTGTCCCCCGTTGAAGGCAATGGACTCACCGTTGACAGTGGTATTGTGTCTGTGATAAGTGGTCCTAATTGAGTGGACGTATTTGATGTTTGCTGTATTGGATGTGATTGGGTGGTCGTAATGGATGTACGAAGATGCTGAGGACAATCCAACAAATCAAGAATGGCTGACACGCTTTTTGTTAGTTTTGACTCAAATCGTGCGGCCCGCCTACATAAAATAAAAATAAGAATTAATAAGTTTAAATATTTTTTATTGAAATCATTAATTTAGCTAAAATTTGGTTCAAATACCTATACATATTATCATAAATAGGTACGACACTGAATTGTGTTTTTCATGCTTCAAGCTATTATCTTAATTTGGAATTATTTTTGAACACCAGTAGCTTGATATTTCATAATCAATCAAAATATATTTCGAGAAAACAAAATTATTAATATAAGGCTAAAAAATAGGAAACTAAATACCATTATTATCAGAATTAATTGATGTTTTTTATACTGCCATTAAATATTCAAATCTTCGTGTGCTAAATTTAAATTCCTTACTTGTTTAATTCATCTAACTGTACTAATGCTTGATTTAAGTCACGTGTCTTTCCTTTCCGTTTCTTTCCCATGGGGGCTCCGGAAACAACTCGAAGAGAAGGTTCTCGAGGGGTAACTAGTTTCGATTGTGATTCACCGGGACCGTCCGATGAATCACGTCTGTCTGTTTCAGGACTAGAACATAAGTAGATAGAACTAGTGTCTACACTGGCTCGATCTTCGCGTGACAATCCAAACAATCCTTTATCCTCCAGTCCAGCTCCAGAACCAGGGGATACCTCAAACGATGGTTCTGTTTGGATAACAATTGGAATGTTACGCTTGGGACTTTCCTCTGTAGCATCTCTAGCTTCATCCTGAATAGGAACAAATGTAATTTATAATATCTAACATTTAAGTTGTCTAAACAGTTCCAAAGTTATGCCTCCTATTCTTTGTAGCTGATTATGTTATAAATATATTTTTTAACATACGAAAATGAAACAATCATATGATATTAAACAAATTACAAGTACCTCACTGAAAAGATAGTTGGTGTATGTTCAAGATATGGACATTCATTTACTTACAGTTCACAATATCAATGTCAATTTTAATTTACCCTTAATTTCAAGGAGGCCATGGGTAACGGAGGCAAATTAATAGAGCCAATTTCGAGCCTTCCCTCGGAGTTTACTTTCAACAACGGCCGTGGAATTGACACCTCGGAGACTCTTATTGGTCGAATAATAGAGGAACAATTGCTGTGTTTACGGATTTCGTGACAACTCGGATCAGATATTTGAGTTCGATATTCATCTCCAAGGTTCAGCGGCCGTAAATACTGAACACTGACACTAGCTGGTCGTCCTAGATAAGAGCAGAGGGTTAAAATGAAAAATCAAGTATCTAAAATGATATCTACGAAATACTGAAACTAGAAAATAAATTCATTAAAACACTCCGATATTATAGACAATTTTTCTTGATTATTTCTACCGTAAACGTTCAAATATAATCGATTTCAAATTACATAGCATCTTTTTCAAAAAACTAGAATAATGGTTGCCAATCTCTTTAAAATTGAAATCGGAACGGCATGTAAAAAGTGGGGAGGGGGGCAAGGAACAATATCGAATAATGGAGCTCTTATGGGGGCCAACAGTCCACCCAGGATGTATTCTGGAAATTTAGATAAATTATACATTTTTGAGTCTCTGATTTAGCATTTAAAATATACAATTGTTAGTAAAATTAAGATATTTCATTGAAACTTTAAACTCCAAAAGCCTAGTGCCACCCTCCGATTTTAAAGCAATTTTGGAATAATTGAAAATTTGATCCCAAAGGCACCAAATCGGGATGAGTGGCAAACCTGTAGAATGTTCTAGAAAGGGAGCAATTTTTAAAACTTAATATCACTAACTTGGAGCTGCTGACATTTGTGTGGAAACTGAAACACTCCGTTCTACAAAATCTCCACCCAATATTCCTTTTCCTTGTTGTACTTTCCGTCTGTTATCTTGCTTTCGCCGTTCTAGAAAGCATAACATATATTAATTTATTCAAACTTAAAATAATTGTGCTAATTTGTTCTACGTTTTGCTGTTGTCAGAACTAAACTTAGCAAATAAAAATAATTTGCACAAGGCATATGATTACCTTCAAGAGTAAGAAGTTTTCTTTTGTATTGAAGCTTCGGTTTCTTTTGTCGAATAAATTTAACAGTTTCCTCATCATTATGTTCAGTTAAATTATGTTCAATGAAATCACCCTAAAACACAGTAATTATCCCAGAAGCTATATTCTAAAATATTCTTTTTCATGATCTATCATTTTAAACAACATTTTTACAACTTACAGCTCTTAACACCATTGTTAGACGAAATGTTTTAATAAAATTATCTGACCATTCTGGATACATTTGAACTATTTCTTTTAAATCATCTAGAGTAATTTTATTTAAATCAGCGTAAGTAAGAGCTTTGACACTGTATAATGATTGACTTTTATTTGCTGATAAAATTGTGTCGTCACCAAAAATGTCATCTTTACCTAAAATAAAGTTTCATAAATATACTTTTTGAAGATGAATAGATTAGGCACCTACATCTAAGAATATTACAAAATTTATGCAAATGTTCTGATGTTCATGGAGAAATATTTCGATGGAAAACTATGAAGGGTACGCAAATTCTAATACAATTTCCACAAAAATGATGTTTATATTAGAAAAAGTTTGTTACTTCAACAGCAATATTTAGTCTATCTCACCAAGTATGGCCATGACTTCACTGTTACGTCTTGGTTGGCGAGATTCCTGTGTCACCTCAAAGGTTCCTCTTGCAATGAAGTAGATGGCATCTAAAATATCCCCTGGATGAATCAAAGTGTCACCCGGAGGGACATGTAGTGTTCGGAATTTCATTGCAAATGCTCTCAGACAACCTAAAAAAATGATGGAATGAGAGTAAATTAAAACAACAAATGGATATTGCAACTGAGATAAAAATTCCAGTTATGCTATATTACGATCTACAGGTAACACAATAATAAAAATAGTATTCCACAAACGAGTCATATATCAACAATTTATATAAAGTAGAAGGTGTTCCCACAACTGAAAAAAGCAATTAAATTTTATTCACCAGCAATGCCAGTACGAGACCGGTTTCGACCTCTTTGGGTCTCATCAGTCGTAGGTAGGCTCGAACCTGGACTGTCGGCGTGTAAAGCGAGTGTCTTACCCACTGAGCTATCCAGGCTGCTGTCTCGTAGTGGCTTTGCTGGTGAATAAAATTCAATAAAAAAGTATTTAAGATGCACCAGTGGGTTCAAAACTATTTTTTATACATAAAATGTTGAGATATATATCTACATAATGTACCGACATGTTCCACTCTTTTAAACATATACCGACTGTGTGAAATTTAAAAAAATCTCTGACGCGCTATATATATAAAAGCAAAGATAGAGCAGCCACATATATTGCGGCTTATAGCCTTAGTCCGTCGGTGGTTTAAAGTTATTTCAAAAATCGCCATTAACAATGAACAATCGAACACAAATTTAAAATTTAACAGATAACAAGAAAAATTAAGCAATGTCCATAAAAAGGAACAGAAAAATCAGAATTAAATGATTTGCGTATGACGAGAATTGATAGGAAATGTTGTATGACAAAGAATGTATTTAGGAGAAGGATATTTGGTATAAGAAGGAAAGATATTTGTGTTGAAGTTTTCCCAATAACGGGTTTTGAGCCTGTGAAAAGTAGAAAGATTAGAAGAAGACGAAGGAACAATGAGAGGAAGACTTGATACAGAATAGAGAAAATTATTAAGACCAGGGTAAATTGAAGTTTTAATGCGAGAAATCCAGTTAAGTTTACATTTAGAAATGAGAGAGGCTTATTGTAAAAAGATTGAAAACCACAAATTAAAACGTAGAGTAAGGAATGTTGAGCTAAAAAAGTGAGCAGGTTTGGGAAACGGAATTAATGTTGCGAATAAATTAAGTTTGGAAATCAAAGTTCCTTTAAGAGAATCAAAAGAAAAATCTACATATAGTGGACCACAGATAGAACAAGAGATATGATAAACAATGTAAGATTAAAGATTGAAGATATCAGAATCAGAATTAAAAACAAAAGAACAAGGATATAAGAACAGGAACTGCAATTGCAATTAAAACAACAATAATTAGAAAGGTAGAAAACAAGATTTTTGAGAACTGAGTATTTATTTGTTTCAAGAGTTCTTTTGGAATAACCCCTATTAATTTGAATAGACGATAAGAAATCATGAGAGTCATCGAAGTAGATGCTAGAAGCACTACGTTTCGCTTGTCCAAGAAATTGAAAGAAAACAACAGAATAAAAGATATGTATTGGATGATAGGAATTATGTAGGATGTAATAAAGTAGGTTTCAAATAAGGTTGGGTATCAAAATATCCAGAAATTAGAAAGGAAGGGACTTTGAAGACAAATAGGTCAAGAAAAGGAATCTATGTGAATCATGAAAACAATAAATGATTTTAATTTTAGAATTTACTGAGTTTAAATGTGAAATAAAATAGAAAAACTTCTCAAGAGACTATGTCTAAATGTCAAACCCATCATCTTATAAAAAATAGTTTTAATGTTAATCAATTTGAAAACTTCAGATGGTTAATAATAGTTTATAATAACTTTCTATATCATTTTTATTGGTTTTG
The DNA here is from genome assembly GCA_034780595.1 of Parotoplana pacifica. Lineage (NCBI taxonomy): Eukaryota > Metazoa > Platyhelminthes > Proseriata > Otoplanidae > Parotoplana > Parotoplana pacifica. The sequence goes on along the minus strand of JAUYWI010074286.1, from coordinate 3,543 downwards.
ATTGAATTCAGTCAGTAAACTAGAATTTTGAAGCATTGTTTGAACGCAGGCCCTAACGTGGATCACTAAAATCTTATGAAATTTTCTACAATTATTAATATGTGTTAAAATTATATTTGTTCGTTATTTTTTTTTCTAACAAATACAGCATGTTTAATTGTGACTTCATGATTAATTTTTTATAACAGTAGACTTTTCAAAACTTTAGAAATTCTGGACCACACATGATCTTGGTTGGGGTCATGTAAAAAAAGGTTTAACTGAAAAGTTGCGGACCTTCACTTGCGACAACTTGGCAAAATTTGAGCTTAATCGGAAATACCGCTTTTGCCAGAGAGAATAATATATTCAAAGGGGTTTAGTCCTCAAGTCAGAATCACCAAATTGTTTGTTGTTTGTGGAGAAATAGGAAATAATCCAGTTTATGACAACTTTTAAAGAAATTGCAAAAAATCTTCCGCAAAGGTATCGATTCTGCCAAACCCAGTTTTTTTAATACTTACCGCGCGTTGTGGACAGACGTCGATGGAGCAGAAAAGATAGTCACCTCCTGAATGTTCTGTGACTTTGTATAAGGCGATTGCTTTCACCTCATTTGTGCAAAGTTTTTGCTGAGTACCTAACACACAAAACACAAACAGGTAGGATAAAATTAGCAATAATGTAGCAAAAACGTGGCTTATAAAAATAGCAACATCACATTATTTCGGGCATTTAGTAAATATATAAATAGAATTCTTCTCATAAACACGTATTTCAATCTAATTTCTGCAATTTACACATATTCACTCAGTATTAGTCCATAATTTCATTTTTCTACCAATTATTTTTCAACTACATGATTACATTTATTTTGATGTCAGAAAAGTTACAAATGGGATTAAATCAAGCTGTACCCTTATTTGAATAACTCATTAACATATTTGATACAGTGTTTTCAGTGTACTAATTTTTTAAATATAAATATTTGTAATTTCTATTTCAAGTCGCCGTTAAGGATGTTATAGCTAAAAAAAACTATCGGACTTTCTAATTACAATCGCCTAACATTTCAAAGATAGAACTTGTTGTGTCATGATATTATATTTTGCCTTTAAATTTCGTACGATATTATCTTATTTAAACAAATACAAAGGGCTGATAACTGAGCGTAAAGGAAGTTACAGGTTCTTTTCATAGACACACATTTATATTTACAGATCACACGTGTAATAATTTATGTACTATAAACGATAATTTATCGATCGTATGTGGTAAATTGAGGAATTATTAAATACAAAACTAACCACCGTAAAATCGTGTTGCCGATGGCAATAGTGCGGGAGTCCGGGAGCTTCACCTTACGGGAACAAGGTCCCATCCCCATGGTTAGATAGGAAATTCAGTATAATGAACGTGACCCACACGACGACCTTAAATGGTCTTTCCTACATATGCTAAATTCGAATTGTCTTCAAATTTGTGCAAATAACCACTGTTGATGTTAAAAGTAATTAAAAAACCGAGTTTTTAAAATAATTTATATTTTTTAAAATTAAGTATTTCCGTAGATAAATTAAATTATTTTTAAGACTTTAAACATTCACAGTTGTTCGCCAACCACTGGACCAATGTTTTTGAAAATTTCACACATTGACCAAAGTTGGTTATTCTAGGAGTTAACTTTTTGGAAAAAATAAGGCCTATGACACTCTGGCGGGACTAGCTACCTCATGGGAATGTGAACTCACCAGTAACCTCGATATAGCGAGTGACAATTTTACCGCTGGCGTTGCTACTTGTATCTTGGCATTGCAGTGTAATTTTATTCAAATTAGTCTGTCTGGCTTGTTTAAACCAGGAAATCATTATTTGCAGTGACTCTTGATTGTCGATATGCAGCAGCTTATATCTAAATAAATTGTGATCACAAATAAACTTTAATAGACAGTGCCCAAAAGTAGCCCATATATCTAAGTTGGGACAAAACTCAAATGACTGCCGTGTTATCAAGAAATCCTGTGCCTCCAGGGATGACTGAACGGAGTCACTGAAAAATATCTGTTGAAAAGGTCATTTTGATTAATTTCAATTTCATATTACTTCTGTTTGTGTTGTAAATAATTATCCGACATTCACGGTATCAATCTACATAAATGTATCGTTTATACCCTTTTAATTTTAATTTTTCTTCACACTTTTCCTACACATGTCAAGGTGCTAAGTGCTCATCCTCTGGAGCTTCTCCCACCTCTGGTAGGGTCGCCGGTGCCGATCCTTTTCCACCATTTCTTGCTATCCATGGCATCACATCCTCGCGGACTCCCACCTGCTCCATATCTTCACGAGGGCAGTCTTCACATTTTTGGAGGGGTTTACTCGCCCCCTCTTCCACACCGTCATCTTTCTGACTCTTCTACCCACATATTCCACCCCTCTCCTCACCACATGTTCCAACCAGTAGCTTTAAAGCCGAAGAAACAGCCATGCACGGATGTCTGAAGTACCTCAGAGAAAACTGCAACATTAGCAAGATCGCCATCTTCACTGACTCCAAAGCTCTCCTCGACAAACTTGACCAAGGACAGGGAGAGCAAGATCTCGCTATCCTGAACGAATGCTGGCAACACCTTAAGTACCTCTCCTCTGGGGATAACAACAAAGCAACCATCCAATGGATCCCTAGTCATATTGCCATTGAAGGCAATGAAGAAGCCGACACCCTCGAAGGCGAAGCCTCTAAGCTCAACCAAAGCGATGGCCCAATAATAGTTTCTCTGCATCCCACACAGCGTCAGCATCCTTACGATATTCTTGACGGGCAAGTGATACCTTTTCATTGTGTTTTATGTGTTCCTCACAGAGATGACAGTCACTCATTTCATGGGAATGTGGAAGTACCTTTTGGTGAATATACCACTTCTTGTAATTTCACACTCTTCATTAGAAAGTGAAACGAACAAAATATTCAATTATTTTACACCATTGCCAACCATAGTGTTGTTCTCTATAAAAAACGTTGTGAACGTCTTTTATTGACAAATCCGGCGATAGGTACCGTTTATTGGGTGCGTGTAGGTGTCGGTAGTGTGGGGCTGGGGGCGAATACTTTTCAATATGATCAGCAATTACTTGTCTTTCCTTAAAATTGAATGGCTTACGTTTTGCCTGATCTTTTTCTTTCATCTCATTCCCGGTTACTCTGCGAAGATATTTGTCGTTATTTACTTTAAGTTAAATTATGATTAAATCATTACAGTAATACTCGGTGATTTAAATGATCTAAGTTAAATTAAAATCATTAGTTACATTAGTAATTTTAAATTATAGGGTGTGTCATAAAAACGGCGTTTTTGTATTATGATATTTTGATTGTATAGTATTTTCATCAAATTTCTATGAAAAATCAGTGGTTTTAAGCTTTTAGTGTAGTACATAAAGATAGTGAACTATTCTAAGCAAAAATGATATAAATAGTTATGCTTTATAAAAATTATATAAATCGATAAACAGCATGCATTATTCAGTTTAAAATTTACTGTGTGCAAAATAAAGAATGGATCA
>JAUYWI010074275.1:0-13930 GCA_034780595.1 Parotoplana pacifica | reverse complement strand
TGTAAATATTTTAATTATTATGTATATTTCCCAAATGTATGTTTTGTAAATAGATGTATGATATATGTATTAAAAAATGTGTTATATTTTTTCTGACCGGGTCTATCTATGTGTACAGGTCTATGTGTACGGGTCTATCTATGTGTACAGTATCTATGTACAGTAACTGATCTTTCTCAATGCAAATTCGCTTTGTTTCACTTTAGAGGACACCGCCGCTTTGAATCACGGCAAGAGTTGAAGAATTAAATAGAAGAAATCCACAAAGCCATTCCAAAAGTCACGGATAAACTCTTGAAGTGAAATTAGCTCATTTTTTATCAAAGTTTCATAGAGAGCACTATTTTTAAATTACTGTAACTTTTTTTTATTAATAAATAGTTTTTTTCATATTCTTATTACCTACCACCTACAGATAATATTAGAAATTTGATCAATCTGAATTAAAAGGCAAAACAGTTGTAGCATTTGTCTCGTTACTTTTAGGGACACACCTTGTATATGGGGGTAATATCCTTACCTTTCTTAACATAAAAATTCGTATTATCCAAAATAAAATAGCAATTTAGATGCTTTATATGTCGATAAAGGGAAAAATAGAGCTACTCATTCAAAGAATTATTCATATTAGGCGCTAAAAAATACACTGGGAGAGATACCTCGTCGGTAACGGACGGGAGGTGTTAGTAAATATTGAAACTTTGTTCCAAAACGATTAGGATGAAATTTAGAACCAAGATAGAAGATGAAGGCTATGAATAAAGATCTGCAACCTTTTAGGATCTGATCCCCCCTCTCTATGAAAAAATGAAATTTGATCTAATTTAAAATGCACTTTTTACTTAAAAATCAATTGTGGCGTTAAAATAATGAAATTGGATAAAATGTTGTGCACATATCATTATTTAAAATATACATTACAAGTATAGAAAGCAATAGATTGAAGTTTAGATGTAGCGTTACATACAAATTAAACATAAAACTATTATTCTGAACCACTTGCTCCGCGTGGGTCACCATATGATCCAATGCCTTATTCATACGATTGGCAGTGAAATGAGGCAGTTGATCAGTAAGAATATCATCCACTGATTCGAAATCCAGTCGTGGGGAAATGTGTCTGTCACAGATGCTTACATCTAGCGGGTATGGAGGTTAACGTAACAACCTGACGCTGTTTTATTCAAAGAAATCCACTGTGACCCATGACACATAAAGGCGAACATTATCCGGCATTATACGCATATTTTAGAAAAGATATAGGATTTTGTTGATTTCAAAGACCAACAAGTAGTCATTTAAGAACTGCAGTCGACTTCGCTTAAGTCGGATTTCTGGGGACCATTGACTTTTGTCCGAGTTGGACGATTTTCACTTTAAAATGTGTTTATTTTACTAAAAAACGCATTTGAAATACATCATACAGATATCTATTGAAAGAGTTTGATACAAATACGTACCACACATAAATTATTATCTAATGCAGTAAAGATTGTACGTAACACAAAAAAAATCATCACTACTTAAAATTGTCATGGAGTTTCTTCTGCTAGCACAATGTGGTTTATTAATGTGCTTGTAATAACTCTTAATGATTGTAGGCTGTATTGATTCATAGCTATAGATACTGTACATAAAATCATTGTCAAATCATTCAATTTAAAGATGGTAAATTGCGTGGTATAAATATAACTTCGACTTCAAAATTATCTCATCTCAGGCGAAAATCCGACTAAGCAAATTCGACTTATACAATAATTTTACTATTAAAAAGATAGGCCAAAAAATGGGACTGAAAGAAAACTCCGAGGTATCCAATTTTCTAATACATTATTTCAAATACTTTCCGAATTCCAAATCTCAAATTTGAGCAAAATAGGATGTTTTGCTTCGATATTAGAGCAATTTAAATGATTTTAGCAAAAAAATATCGTTTATCAATAATATTTTCAGAAAATAGATTTGTTACTAAGTGCCCAGCGGACCCACACACTGGGCCTTTACAATTATTCTCATTTTCACGTGGACAGTTGCTTTAAACACATTCTGATAAATAAATTTATATCACATAATCAAATATAAAAAAGTGAACTGAAAGGTTACTCCAATATGGGTAAAATCTTTTAATTATTGACAGTTTCGCGTTAAAATTGGATCGTACGTTTGGAAATTTCGTTTGCTTTTTTATATCGATATATATTTATAATGGAATTAAAGTTCAAGATCGTACTATGTTGACTTTTAATTCGAGTCTATTCAAAGCATACAAAAACTAATTGGAAATATAAAAATATCTAAGCTGTAACTTAATAAAACATATAATTTTTTGTGTCAAATCTTTTGGAATAAAAGATACTTAAGCGTAATAAAACTAGATAAGATCATTATTCTTACTAAACATTTAGCATTAACTATGCAGACATTAATCCTCACAAAATTAATAATTTCGAGCTAAATTAGACTAATATTGAATTCTAAAGTTTTATTTTCAGTTACACAATCAACTCATATTACAGTTGCCATTTTTATCGAGTTTGGAAATAATCCAGAAAATAACATACACACAGAAAAGTCCATCAAAGATCATTGATATTTTATCACTTAGAAGATACTTTGAAGATACTCTTTTATCATTCAGCATTTAAATCAAATGTTCGTTGTTGTCGAATAAAAGAACTTCTTTATTAGAATTCCTCTTCTCTAAACACAAAATTATTTAGAGGCGTGTACCACTTCTAATAAACACATAAAATAGGTGTACATATTAATTTATATCCACATTTAGCCTTAATTAGATAATTAGATCCAAGTTTAGGAATCAAGATTTGTGAAAACTATAATATGTCAAAACTACAGATTACCTCAGAAAATTTGATTGTTTTATTATGACACAGGTGGGCTAGATTATGTTCTCAGCCTCTTTCAGATTCAATTGTTGTTGTGTTTTTTTTGGTCAAATTCTTTTCACATCATTAAGAAGAATTTTATGTTTTTCTAAGCAGACCGTTAACCAATAATCCATGGCAGTGTTTTTATTAAGATCATCATCACATATTTAGATAGTAGTTTGATTGTTTGTTTGTTTTAAGATGAGCGATGTAAGATTGTGGTTTGATATTTTAATAAATTTTCAACAAACAGCCTTCTGTTCGAAATACTCATACATTGCTCTATACTTGGAGTGTGACACTAAAGGTTGAACAATATTTTATTGACTTTTTATTAGAAAATGATTAATACCTAATCATCATTACTTGACATACCTCTCTCATTTTTTAAAATTGACCATATTAAAAAAATACATTATCCAAATTGAAAAAATATTATACCTATTTTTATATATTGGTTTTAATATCGTGCTAGTATTTATTATACTAGCACGATATTAAAACCAATATATAAAAATAGGTATAATATTTAGATGGCAAATGATTATCTACTACTTACGCAATTATATAGGTAATTATAATGTTCTGTAATAAATATTGGCTAGAAAGGCCCAAAAGGATGGAAAATAATAAAATAAAATATGGTTACTTAGCTATCAATTCCAAATCGGTGATAAAAAATGGCAAAATAACATGACTCAAAACTTACAGAATCGATTTCTAAGAAATTTGCACACAGTTGTATTGACCAATTTAGGGTATATAAGTTTTAAATTGTCCGAGTTTATAGATGTTGAAAAATTGAACCCTTTTTAAAAATCCTATAATATTCTGCACTGACAAAACCGGTTATCTTGTAGAATAGTTTTCAACTAAGGAACCATAGAAATTGTTATATTTAGAAAGATATACCTAACCAATTTACTCGTTAATAACGAAAAGAAATTGAGAAATAACATCCTAAAACTATGTATTTATTTAGTTAAGTAACTATCAAGTTTAAGTCGAGATAATTAGATTTTCAAAAACTATTAGTTGTCTTAAAACATTTGACAGTTGATCCTCGTATTTATCGATAATTTGTTATGCAATGCGTGTTATAGCGAACTAAAATTAATTTGTGTCAAATACGTTAGGTTGTGGTCAGTCTATAGTGACAGCATCTCCCAAGAGAAAAACGTTTAGAAAATGAATACACAAGACGTGTAAATTTAGAACACAATAATAGAATTAAGGATTTCACCAGTCAAGTTGTTTTAAATTTGTTTTTTTTATTCAAAATACTTAGTTAAATAAGTTAAATAGCATATTTCTAATCTATAACATTCCTACTGTTTTAGCTTTAAACAATAGAAAATATCCGCATTAACAGTAAAGAAAATACGCAGCCGATCTTTTAAACAACTTTGTACCTATTACATATTTCAATATGATAAATAATATTAACGACCTCTCCCTTGCTCAGTAACCAGCATTTTAGAAATCTTTAACTTTCTATTGTACAATGGCATGAAACGGTTATTTAATCCATAGAGTTATAAATGATTATTCTGTGATTTAACCCTTTTCTACCATTTTTTTAAAATAACACAGATTTCAAAGAAATTATATTCCGATTCATCTCCATAGCATCATACCCAGTCAAAAGAGTGAACCCAGTTAGTGCAATTTATTAACAGATGACGCAATATAAAGTATCGTATCATCGCATCTGTGCAGTTTGTCTGATATACGAGGGGAACAATCAAAAAGTAATCAATCATTTCCATCTTACTGACAGAATAGTAATCACTAAATTTTAACCCTATGCCATTAATTTAAGTTGTAATGGTCAATGAATTCTAAATTATGCACAAACAAGTCTGCTATAATAGAGTCCAACTTACTGGTCATCTGCAGTTGTAATTTAAATAGAGCGCGCTCGTCTGTTCCAACTCACAAATTAATAAACAAAAGTGATGATCCGGTCAATAAAAATTATTTGTCATAATTTCTATGAAATAATCGAAATACCGACTTGACGAATGGTTGTATATAGGGGTGTAAAGATTTCAAAGGGATCCTTTTGAGATGGTTCTAGTCTAAAATAAAGTACTGTAAAAATCAAATTAATTGTTCAGAAAATTATTTACATGTCTAAGTTGACTTTTCTGAAAAGGAACCACATTAAGTGTACAATTAATGTAAACATCAAAGTACATTTCATAATAAAATTCATGGATTTCCATGGCAACATGTTCCACATAATCTGTTTGGCACATAAAACACCCACACAATATTACCAAAAAGTGAAAAATGATTTTCATTGTCTATGAAAGACTTTAGTCCCATCCATAATTGGAGAATGAGGAATCGGCTTAAAAACAATTATAAAATTGAATTAATGTGAAAATGAGGTGAATCAAAGACATATTTTTTGTGGGGTCCATCAGCATAGCGCATATGAAGGTCAATTTCAGGCTGAATTAAAATCTTATCGAACCAGAACCTTTTGCTGAGGGCATCTAAATTAATGGCTATATGATTTACTATGTTAATAGCGTCCATAAGTTAAAGAATGAGTCCTAGAACAAGAAAATTCTGCAATAAAAAAAATTATAATGGGTTCATCCATAAGAAATCATTATAATTCTTTTTATGACGAGTATAATATTACTTAATATGTGTAATCAAGCGTTGGATGAAGTAAACGTTGAATTTTGACTTCACCCAACGCTAAATAATTGAGACTTTCATATAAATTAAATGTTTCTGTAATTGTTCTTCTTATTTAGCTCCTGGTCATTTGGTATTTGTTTACTTAAGATCGTTTTGAATCAGTGAAATTATTTTTCTAAATAAAATCGTTTTGTTTTTATAAACTTCCCATTTAGAGTTAACATATTTTGATTTATTTTTTGATATTATATAATTGGTTATATAGAGACGCGATGAAATATTAAAATGGCCGGATTATATTACATAAAAAAGTATTTTTTTAATTTGTAAAAACATTAATTTCGCTCGCGCTAATTTTTGGTTCAATGCTCAAATAAAAACGATCAACTTATAGCGTCAAAGAATGTACAAAATGATCATTTTTAAAGCGACTTGTACCTTCTGTGAGTAACAATAAAATTAACACGAGTTGTAAGAGTTGTACATTTATCGCCGCAAACGCGATCATAAAAATACCGACACAACTGAATCGACCTAAAGTGAGTAAATTGTTATGAAAAATTGTGACAATATCTAAAAAAAGATTTTACAATTTTCTTTCTTTTATTTTGCCTCATCACAGTGTCTTTACTGAGACAGTTTTCAACATTTCATAAAATCTGGTACAATGTCGAGAAAGGTGAATCTCCAACGAAAGCTAACATAAAATGTGCAATTAACATTTTTGTGTCTTTTTTAAATTTCAGCCCTCTCTATATCGGAATGGCACCAGGGACCAAATCCACAACAGCTCAAATGGGCGCAGGTTATCCCAAACCCTTCCCACTGCCTCCCGCGACCTCTCTGCTTCCGCCACCGACTTTTCCGGCGTCGCTGCCCTCACTGATGCCGCCCAATTTCCCCTCGTTCACGACCAACAACACTCCTCTGCCCCTGGGATTCCAGCAGCCCAGGTTCATCCAACCGGGCGGCGCACTACCGCCTCTGTTCCCCTCGCCACCAGCCATGCCCTATCCATCTCAACCGATCTGGTCGCCATTGTTTCCTCCCTCTCAGCACAGTGCAATGGGTGTCACGTCGTCACTAATGGCATCCAATGTGCCCAACGTGCCAAGTGAGAGCAGCAAGAGCAAAATTGGACTTCCTCATGTTCACCCAGATTCTCTGGCCTCCAGTTTTGGTCCTCCCACTTACCTACCACTGTCAGCATCACTGCATAAGCCCGATCTAACCAGGTCGACAACTTCTAGACACAGTGACAACTTGGCAGTAAGTACAGCGAAATAATGTTTACCTTTGTAAATTAATCCACTCCTTCTGTATAAGTAACTGCAATTCAACATTAGTGTTTACAAAATGTTTCATTCATAAAAATCGGTTTATTGGGATTTTTTCGACAACAACAAATAATCTGATTTCTGTGGTTTCACTAAATTCGTGTCAAGGGGATAAAACTTTCATGCAGTGCGCAATAGAACCATAGAAAGAATGAATCATCGACAAATATTTTGGGAAAAGGTATAAAACTATATCAACTAAATAATCTACTGAGGTTAAAAACTCTAACATCAAACTTAGAATTACATAATTATGTACCTAATATAACGCTGATTTTTAAAAATAATAATCACCTATGAAAACTACAAAATGCATTATATGTAGAGTCCAGAAAAATACGTAGGTACTTATAAAGCTATTGCAAGAGTGTGAGTATTATTTAGTATTTAAAGTAAGTGTTGTCAGAAATATCAGTGTTTGTCTGTAAACATTGAATTTTATATTATGATACTTTTAAATTCAGGCAAAGGGACTTACCTAACCTTTGTTTTGCCAATAATTTTTAATAAATATGTACATGTGTACCTACTTCATTTTTCGGCCTCAATACGGCTTTTGATAAAATTATAATCTTTTGATTAGACAAAGATCGACAAAGATACATTCAACAGCTACCATAATCCTCTTTTTCCATTTTCTTTGTGTCAGTCGCTCCCTCACCTTCCGCCAAACGCAGCCTCCTCTCTATGGCCAGTACCTCTTCCATCCTTTGGGGATACCTCGACCCCAAGAATGGGCATCCTTCCACCTCCTCACCCGGCCTACCTGGAGTCAGCGCTACTGGGTATCACAGGACACCCCAGAAACACACAACAGGACTTTTTCAACCAGAAGGTTCTTTCCTTGGCTCTCTATGGCGCATTTGCAAAGGCTGGAATGGTCCACGCTTTGTCTGGATTCAAACCAACTCCTCAGGAAACTGGTAAGATGCAAAGCCTCTCGCTTGTGTAGGGCTAGCAAAACAACATTTTTGGAAATTTTTACGATAAACTTTAAATTACATTTTTATGTGTCATTTATCACAACTAGGTCTGCGATACAGCCTTAGGACAAGTCAGGTAGCCTCTGTTATATTGATGGAATAACGGTTTATTTTCAAGGGTGGTCCCCACTTCGCTACTATCAATACTAAAATGTAATGGTTCCACGTGAAGTGATTGTAGGTTCTACAGGGAAACATTTTCTTTAATGAATCTGGCAAAGTCAGTGATGTCATACTGTTCATGAATCAAACAAGTTAATCAGCATGTGAACCTTTTGGTCCTATATAATCAATTATATCATATTTTTCTTTTAGAAAGCCAAAGGTCAACTAGATCTCGTGTTTTCTCATCTAAGCTAAAGAACTCTGACGTGGAAGTGGAATCAATTGATTTACCACAAGGTAAATAAATAAAATCACAACCGGTGTCTGTACTTATTTAAGCATGATCAACTAGAAACAAAAATCGCTAAAGAAAATACTATGCGAAGTGCTCATAGTAGCAAACAGTGCATCACTAGAAAGTACAAAAATATATTTTGTGACTACATAATCAAACTGGACACATTTTCTATCATCAGGTCTGGTGCTGCGGCATATTAAACTGTGCGGAGTTGTGCATACAAGCGTGTTCAATGGAAGCCAACCAATCCCCAAAGGAAAAGGATTTGGCCCTTACAAAGGTCGAATAGTCAATGCAAGCGAAATGAAGAGCAGCGATGAAACGTCCTCTATGTGGGAGGTAAGGTACCACCTACCATTTCACTTTCAGTAACTAAAGGACAATGGAGTTGCAAAGATTAGATAATATCAAAGTATGGTAACCTCAAAAGATCTTAAGCAAATACATACCCTTCCCATATCTCAAATAATAAAAAAAGTCTAACAAAAATGCTCAAAAGTTTCATCTAAATAAATGTAAAACAATGAGACCATTAAAGGTTGACACAAGAATGATAAAAGTATTCGGATGTAAACCTGTTATGACATAATCCAAATCTTCATATCTCCAAAACTAGACTAACAATTATTTAGAAATTTGAATCACTATTCCCTTTGATTTGTGCTTTTAAAAAAGTGATATAAAAAGGGTTTTATTATTTAAAAAAAATTGAATCGCGTTCTATTATTCTAGAAATATCAGAATACAACTTTACACATTTTGTCAAGTTTCTTACTACATATTATTAAACTAAAAATGATAGAAAAGAGAACTAGGTAAGTTAGGAATATAAGACATTTATTTTAGATTTTAATTAAAGTTTAGGTATTGCTGTCAACTTAATAATCACATAAAATAGAATAGGTTGTGTCTTAGAATTAGTTAATAGGTTTCAAAATCCCTGTGTCACATGACTTTTCCTAATTGATAAAGTTCCTATCTCTAATTTGATTCTGCATAACAACTACCAAGAAACCTTAGTTACGTTTTCTAATCCAGAAAATTTAGCGTGCTGCAAATATTTGTAGCTATTTTTATTTAACTTGTATAATAAAATATTATTTAATTAATAATATAAATAAGGAACATGCCAACCTTATCTTTATAAAACAAGTTTACATAGATCACGATAAGCATAAATAATACCTATTCAAAATGAAAATTACACGAAGAGAATTGGATATTAAGAAACTATTCCGAAAATTAAAAAAAATATAAAGCTCAACTCTTCTACAAAATATAATCTGCCACCTGTTCCAGACTATTACCTTCAATATTTGTTTCAGATATTCGATACTGGAGGAAAACTCAGCCATTTTCTGGATGGTCGAGGTAACCATGGCAATTGGATGTGCCACGTAAATGCAGCACGCTTTCCATTAGAGCAAAATCTCAATGCCGAACAAGAGTTTGTGTCCCCTCAAATATCCAGCAGTATGAAAATCTCGCCCTCTACTTCGTCCAGTTGTGCACCAGCGCTACCTAACATCTACTATCGAGCACAAAGGGACATTGCACCCGGAGAGGAACTGCTGGTATGGTATGGACCTGGATACGATCAATACTATGGCATTCCTATGGGCCTAAGAGCACATCTCGGAAAACCTTCGGGCGGAGCAGAGGAACCCAAGGAACCAATGCACTTGCGAAGTCCGATGGTTTGCAAAAAAGTAAGTTCAAGATTGACTATATACAAAATATTCTGGTGTACCAAAAGTATTAGTTGGATCATAACTAGATAGGTCTTTGTCATTAAAAGTACAGAAACATTATGTGACCATACTGCTCATGTAACCATTTTATCGATTTTGTTTAACTTGAGATTCATATTTGTGCATATAGGGTTATTCTGCTGAACTATCGCCATTAAAGTACTCAAGATTGCCAGTGAACAAAGCAGCAGCAGCATCAGGCGGACTGGACTTGAGTAGGGGCGGCGAGACTAGTGGCGGTTCCTCCACGGAAAATGTGACTACCAGAGAGAGTTTAGAGGAATCGATGAGCTCCACACAGATGGCCTCTGACCTAGAAGCCGAGAAAGAAGGTGCGTTGGTTTCATATTGATTTTATTAATCTTACAGAATTTTGAATTTACAGTTATAAAAAATCTTTGCGTAAAATTGTACATAGAAACACTGATTGGATATTTATGAAAGTCACTGAAAGTCTTGGAGAAAAGACAAAAGTACTCGATTACCCAATAGCAATTTCTGTGTTTGGAGACATTGTTGTGAATATCAGTTGACGTGATTGTTTTTTAACAATGTTAGTGGCAAACAAACATGGCTGCAATCGTAGTTCAGTCAAAGTATATGATATCAAAAATATAAATTAATAAATTAAAAATAGAATGTTTGTTTGATATCCTATAAGTAGCCAAATTTGTCATGTCAGTAGGCTTTCAATTTTTAATAAATATCTGCAGTGGCAATCTGTATTTAGAAAATTTTATATCTTAAACAAAGAGATATCCTTTTAAAATAATTATCAGGGAATGAGTTAGAGAACCTCTTTGAATACAATCTTTTTCAGGTGGCGAAGGCTTCTCCTGTACTCGGTGTGGAAAAATGTTTGCATATCGTTACTACCGAGACAAACATTTGAAGTACACGCGCTGTGTAGACGAAGGGAACAGAAAGTATCCGTGCAAATTGTGCACAAGGTAAAAACATGGCTTTTAGAATTATATGTTTGGGAACCACCAGTTTTTTGGCGCTTCTAGTGAAATTATGTTATCGAAACTAATAACTAGCAAACATCAGTCAATAAATGTCGCATACAAATGTTCATCTATTCTTCTAGTGACTTTACAGTAATTCTAAGACAATTTACAAAAGTTTTCAATGTGTCAACATTAATATAACTAAATGGCGTACAGACAAAATGACCTCAAGAAGATTTCGATTCGATTATTCAATAGAATTTTTAAATATACGTTTTCTACATATTCGACTTGTTAAAATGGGCCTGCGTTACTGTCACTGAGGATTTCACAAATTTTCACAATAAGGTACTGTGCAATTTAAAAGTTTCCACGCTAGACATAAATGTGCATTCTCCATGCAGTCATTTTTTTGACACCAACTAAGCGTTTCTTGCTCAGGTCAATAGTATTGTTACCTATTAGATCATAGCATTGTGCGTACAATACAATATTTTTTCATCTTAAAACAGAGCAGTACCTACGTTCAATCGACTTTTTAGAACACCACCATGTCATTCTCAATCGCAGACATCTTAACTAATCTAACTTTTCAATAAGCTTCAAAGCTATAATTGTTACAGTTCTCAAAAAAGGTACATGCATCATTGTTTTGTTGCTTTTTTTAAATATGGCTTTCATTTTCTTGACAATACCTCCCACCAAAGAAAAGGTGATATATTTACACATGCTAGATATACTGCAAGGCCAATTCAACACGTCTTCTGGACAGTGTTTACAATGTAAGAAAAGTTAATAGAGAAAGTTGGTATTTGTTTCATAGGCAGGCCATTTCATAGAATTAGGTAGGTGGCAGAAGCGTGTTGCATTTGTAACGAACCAGAAGCAACCAACGCGATCAACTGACCTGGCCTGGCTCACACTAATTATTGCTAAGTAAAAAAAAGTTTAAAGTCTGCAGCAAATTGGGGCTTTAACAAATCCAATCGCTTTTCTAAGTGTAACAGTTTTTTTTCTGTGTGCAGTTCACAACCAGCTTTCTTGATTCTAATAGAGCGCTCTGTTGTCGAGTTGGAAAACTTATTAATAAAAGAGTTACTGACTTATAATATTAGAATTTCGTCGATATTGTACTAAAATGGCATTGTGTATAATTAGATTTTAAAAATCTATTATTATAAAAAGCAGCTAAATTGTAGAAAATTCATTTTGATTAAGAATAAGCGGAAACCAGTTAAATACTGTAGCAAATCACTTATGTTCAACCTAAATCTGTGCAGAATTGTTTTTCATTGTCAACCCAAGCCTGAGCCAAGTATATGTAGGTACTACATTAAATGATTTATGATTAAAGATGATAAAGACATTTTCATTCGATAAATGGCATTCAAAATTGTGGGAAAACAAAAATTCAATAAAAACAGACATATAAACGAGCTGTGATGACAAAAAATATTGTGCCGATTATATCAATGTCTGTGTAAAATTATCGATAACGTTGAAGCCAATTTAAACTTACTATAACAATATCCAAAAATTAAAGTTATGAAAAATCAATATTTGCATAAGTACTTGTCCTAATATGACAGAACCATAAAAGATCGATAAATTCGGTCATAAAATTGATAATTGGTAATATTATTGAACAATAAAAAAAATTGAGATTGGTGTTTCACAGTCACCAGTCAATCGGACAAAGTTCATTTTTTGGACCTAACGGCGTCATCAGTCGCTAGTTCTCCTCCATCATATCGATTTTTTCAAAAACAATCTATTTCTCAATTGAACTGAAATTTAGCAGGTGCACAGGTACCCAGCTACCTGGTAAAGATTTTTTGAGAAGATTATTTTCGAAAAAATCAATATCGAACCGATGGAGTCATCAGGTCCAAAAGTTGAACTTTGGTTCAGTTGACTAAAATTTGGTGGATAGGACCACACTAGTGACTGTGAAATACAATCTCAAATAATTATAGTATTTCAATAATATTATCGATTATCAATTTGATCAACGATTTTATGGATTTTTTGAAGGGCTTTATCATATTTTTAGGGGGCGGTGACCAGAGTTATTTTGCTAAAGTGAACATTAAGGATTAATAAAATGTTAGAGAACTTTCTTCACAATTATGATATGTAGCATCACTAATATTGTTTTATTTTATTTTAAAATGTCTAAAATCACCTCGCTGTTCTCTTCAGATCATTTGAAAAGCGTGACCGACTTCGTATTCATGTGCTGCATGTCCATGAGAAGCACAGACCACACAAATGTGCCGTTTGTGGCAAGACATTCAGCCAATCTTCAAGTCTCAACAAACATCTAAGAGTAAGAAGGTATATTGTAAATACAACAAGTTACAAGTATGGAATAAAGGCATTAATTTATCAACAGTTATGTGAAAATATTGCTCGATACATAAATGATGAAAACGGAAAATCTTTAATGATAATAGTTAATGGGGTCCAATAAACTTTGCACTAATTCGAGGTCCAAAGGTTCATTTTACCTTAAGAAGTCATTCAACGTGCAAAATCGATATTGTTGAGCATGCTAAATGGAACACACTGCCTCGAATATCTTTAACTAAATGCAATAAATATTTTCTGAAAGTTTCAATATATTTAGATAATTAAACAAAAGAATCTTAATATTTCAAACTTTTATGCTATTGGCTATGGCTCTAAGCTCAGTCTGACCTACTCGGCTTTATAGGTTCGTTGAAAACAGGCAACTTTTCAGCTTTTCCCATTTAAAAGTGAAATAATTTATTAACTTTAAACTCATATCATTTGCTCAGTCAAGTAGTTTCTATTCTATTCTATAGTGTTCTGCCGAATCAGTTATTAGGCAGGTACAATTCTATGGCATCCACTTTCTCCATCGTTCTCGGTTTGCTGCCCGGTCCTTCAATTCTCTATAGGTGTTTGGTTTGAATTCTTCTAACATCCCCTTTCTT
>JAUYWI010074264.1:0-13933 GCA_034780595.1 Parotoplana pacifica | reverse complement strand
TTGATATTTAAATTTATTCATTGTTAAATATATTGATAAAGCCTTTGGCGAAATATCTAATTAACATTATATTTTTGCTCTTTTGTCCATTTTATTTTATATTATATTATCCAAGATCATGGTGACTAACATGAATAATTTTAAATTTTAGATTGCCCACGGTGGACCAATTTCACAAACACCCGACATACCTATTGATGTGTCTGACGATTGTCTTTTTACAAATATTATTGTACCAAGTACTGTTATCGATGAACAGGCCAATTTGCCAGTTGTCGTTTTAGTTACTGGCACGAACTTTATTACCGAAGCTCCTGAAAAATCCAATGATGAATTTGGGTTTTACCCAACTGCTGAATTAGGTAAATAGTTTTGCAGCTTGTAAAAAAAACACTGTGATATACATAGTACTAGATACGTTTTATTTAGGGCTAACATTTTATTCTTATAATGTTAAATTGATGTCCCGATCTCTAGTAATTGTTCGAATTAGCATATCTAGTTATTATTCTCGACGCATGTCAATCTTGCTATTAGTTGTTGGTAACTTTTGGATTTACTAAATTTTAGTTTTTAATATTATATATTTTAGTTAGAGTATTAATGTTTTAAATTTTCTTTTCTTTATTTTACCAATATATCATAAATAATTTTTAAAATAAATCAGAAGCGAAATACCAAACCAAACATAGACGTTACTAACAACCTATTCCCCAGAGCAAATAGTCATCTGTGGATTGAGAGTCCAGTGTCCGACCACACGACCAGCGCTCTGTCAGAAGAATGGGTGCTTAGAAACATTCTTATACCCACAACAAACTACTTGAAATAGTTTGCTACATTTGTTTTTGGTACGGGAAACACAACTTATAGATAATCAAACAAATGCAAACATGGACAGAACTTGTTGGGGTATAAGAATGTTTCTAGCATCCATTATTTTGGTTGTATGGTTGGACACTGGATTCTCAATCTAGAGGTGTCTGGTTCTAACCTGACTATGTACTCTGGGGAAAAGGATATTAGAAACGCCTATGTTTGGTTTGGGTATTTCTCGTTTGATTTATTTCATATGCTACTTGTAGAGCATATATTTAATTTTTTTAATGTTTTATTTCGTGTTTCCAGCGCTAAATTTAAAAGCAATTGTTGTTCATTTGCAATATCGGCTGGGCATTCTTGGAACACGATGGTATTCAACAGCGCATAATCTGGCATTATCAGATATTCTTACTGGCCTCGATTGGATTCATAGCAATATCCAAGCCTTTGGAGGAGATCCAAGACGCCTAACCTACCTGGGGCATGGTTCCGGAGCCACGGCAGGTTTAGCTTTGACTGCCTTTCAACTTTATAATGGTCGACCTCTATTTAGAGCTGCATGGTTAGCAAGTGGCTCCGTTCACATACCAAATCAAGCAGAAACGGATCAGCAACGAAGATTGGTAAGTATAGAATTATAAAATGTAAGACAATATTTTCTATGCCAAACCAACTCTAACAAGCTAGCGAATTTCTGTGGAGGATTGGCCCAAGAAAAACAAAGCTAACACCTTGTTTGAGTATTTAGGACTGTATACTAGGACTGTTAAAATATATTGTTTTTAAGATAAATAGAGAGGATTTACAAGTTGGAAAATGCCATCCATTTAATTTAGAACCGTGAAGTATATGGTCAATGTAAGATTGAAAGAAATAATCACTGCTTGAGCTAGTTAGATTGATATAAAGATGGAGAAGATGTGTGGTTAAAAGATAAGTACAAGTTTGAAAATAAGTACTATTAACGAAAGCGTTTTTTTGTCATCAAACATTGTTGGTAGCATTTCAATCGATTGAATCTTGCGTGTATTTTATAGTAATTTTATTATCATTACAGAACATTTCATAAAGGCATTACGGTGATATTTTTCTTGTTTAAGCTGAAATTTGTTTCGATATTTTAATAAATGATCATAAAACAAATTTGTCTTATTTTTTAATTCAAAAATAGTTTTGTATACTGATTGAATGGATAAAATAAATTGGATTTCAGAATTAACAAATATGTAGAATGAAATCTTTACTGCAGCAAACATACAACATAAAAAGTAACACTTTCAAGCCTTCGACAGTACTAACATCATAGTAATGAAAATAATCTAACCAGAAGATGTATATATACAGCCCTGGTAAAAAGAAACGCCCCTACCTTGAACTTTGTGACATTTATGGGTTACTCTTTAATGAATGTTATTTTTAGCTACTGTATAGGCATGCGACATGTATTGGTGCTTCATTAAGTGAAGAAAAACAGGATAGCAGCTTGAAGAGAAACTCAACTCTTAGTCTTTATGTGAAGAAAAACAGGCCAGTAGCTTAAAGAGAAAAATCAAACACAAATTTCTAGGCAGGAGCATTTCTTTAACCATATGCATATTGTTCTACACCCAAGTTGAAGCATGATAAGATGGTCAGTCCAGCTTGCCGATTGAAAGTACTATCTAGTATATCCAAAATCCAAAAATAAAAATACATGAAACAATCCAGTCAGAAATGAAAAATTTAAAGTAGTTAAAATGCAAAAGAATAACAAGAAAATGTTGCGGGACTTAGGACTCTCAGCGGTAAATTTTAACCAGTTTTATGTGTACACAACCGTCATTCTTCCTATGTTCTAGTTATTATTCAAAATGTAAAAATCTAAATAAGCACTAGTTGAATTAAAAGGCAGATCAAGATCATCTTTTGAGCTGATGGAATCATTACATTTATACCAACAATGTACATTCTTTATATACTAAATGTAATGGCAATGGCTGATTGAAGTACCAATATGACAAATAATACCAAAAAATATCATAATTGTGGTTATTATAAGAAATGTTAGTAGGAACAACTACATTACTGCAGTTTTTAGTAAGTCTACCAGAACTAGTATTACTAAATCTATTGATTAAAATAGTTAATCTTGTGGCAAAATTGATAGTATTATAAGTGATAGAATGCTGTGTAACAGTTTGACAATTAGTACAAAATCTATCTTTATTAGTTTGGTGATAAAATGGATTACTATCAATATCATGAATTTGTTGAATTTGAGGAAACCTAACATAGTGTCGTTAGTTAATTGAAAGGAGCTAAATAATATTTTAATCTTTGAATATCAAAGTTCGTATTCTTGTTCATCTCTTAGTCCATTTAAAATTGATGCTTTGAACCCTTTGAACTTGTCCAAACCAATGTTCCAAATTTCAAAGCAATTGGTTTTGCAATTTTAGATACACATATGAAAAATCGGCCTTTAAAAACCAGCCTAAAGTATAGCAGCAAACAAAAGTATAGAGTTGACAGTTCCTTGTTATATGTAGATCATGTCCCTGAAGTAGCTTTATAAAAAACATTAATAAAATTCGATAGGATAATAAAATCGAAACAATACTTGTTGTACCTACTTATGTATTTTTTAAGTTAAATTGAGCATATAGGCTACATTCGGTTGGTATTCAAAAAACAGTTACAGAATATGAGTAATACTGACAAAATATCTAATAAGTGTCAATGTAGATGTATTATCAGTTAGAAACCAGGAAAAATCTTAATAAATTCCATCATACAATGCTATAGAAAGCTTCATAGGAATGCGATTACCAAGGAAATATTGATAAAGTAAGAAATTACTTAATTTTAATCATAAACTAGACAAATTTCATAGAGTATCACATAGAACTATCAGACGAATATGTATCAATTATTGACTGGTTATGGTCCAAACAATATTTACTTTGAAATTAGAGACGAGGGCAATTTCTCGACTTTAACTAGGTACTTTGCTCACTCGGAAATTAATGAGACTGAGTAATTTTAACAAAACATAGTATATTTATAAACAAATTTTATACCTTATTATTGGGTACAAAATGAACCTCCTATAATTTCCCATATGAAACTTTTGAATTTAGGTTAGAAAAGATTTATGTTTTTAAGAATGAATAAATTAATTCTATTCATTAGTGAAATATTAAATTTTAATTATAATTAAAAATGGGAGTACTGTATTGAAGCTTTTTATGAGTAGATAATTTTTAATTTTTATAATACACGTTTTACTTATTTTTATGGAAAAAACCTTTAGATATCGCGGGAGTTTGGATACTGAATCACATTAGATATAGGTACGTATTATAGATACCTATATTAAACCAAGAATTTAATTAGGTAACTCTTACAATTGTCTGTTTCTAATAAAACGGTAGGAGTTCTTCCATTTGTCAAATAATGAACAGTCGGATAACTAAAACAATAATACATATATAACATAGATATTTAATTACTATTGTTTTATATTCACACCGTAAAAGATAGTTTCTAAGCCGTTCTTACATTTGAATATTATTATTATCATTTATCATAAATTTAAATTCTTTTGAAAGGTATTTTCTTTAATAAAAAAAAGAACTTTGATCAGCGGAACATTAATTTAAAAGTCACTATTCATTGCAGATTATTTTATTTTATAATATATTTAAAGTTTCGAAGAATTTTTTAATGTACAAATCTAGTACCTAATTAGAATCATAAAAAATGTTTTCCAATGAAAACATCTCCAAAAAAAGGTTTTAAATCAAATTCGTTCCAAAATAGTAAATTAAAAATGAATGTCTAGCAATATTAAAAATTTTAAAAATTTTCATAATGGTTAAAAAAATATGGCATTTTTAGAAAATGAAAAAAAATTAAATCTGCGTTAATTTGTACTTTTTGTTTACTAATGTGCTTTATTTCTTTCCAGTTCTAATATGCTAAACATACAACACACGAGTTTTCAATGTACAATACGAGTATTAATTGAAGAAAAGTTGCAAGTGATCAATTAGCAAAAACAATTAGCTGAGAAGTTGTATACAAAAGAGATCTGTCTCTATAACATTGATTTTTATTTTTATTTCTTCGATGAATTGTACTAGATTTCATTTTAGATCTGCAATGATATCAGGACGGCTAAAATCCTGGATGATAAGAACTTTCCTGCAGCCACGAGTGATTAACAAATGACCAGAGACATACCTACTGCAAAGTGACAAAAATTACTTACGAAACGGATTTTGATTTTTCTTCGTCTGGCAGGTACTGCAACATATCCGAGTGCAAACGCTTGAAAACTAAATGCCTCAGATCAAAATGGGCTTGTGAGAAAATGTGATTGGTTCCCGTACCGAGCATCTCCCCAGTTGTGTCAACACTTTTTAGAATAGCCGGAATACTGCTTGCTGTGTTAGCTTCAAATATCCCAAAAATTAAATCATAAATTATATTATAACACATATTTTATGTTGACGACAAACTAATCAAAAATTAATCAACGACCATGAGATTATACAACCATTACCAGATTCGTTTCATTTTAATTAAAGAGAGGTAAAAAATATTCCAAATTGTCTAACCTGATATTTTTTGAGGTTGCCGACATTTAAGGATCAAAGATGGAGCTGTAAACTTATGTCCCGTCCTATCATGATCATCCGAGAGCTAAAGAGGAATTGTAAATAGCCAATTTAGGCTTATAGACGCTTTTAGAGGTCAGCAAGTTAGTGTGTATATACAGAGTGTATATAAGTTACGCATTGTTTAATTTTATACATATTTAATATATAAATTTACACATGATATATAGAAAATTCCAAGTTTTCTAATAATTTCTTATAAATAAAATTCAAAAATAATAAATTAAAACATTAGTAAATAAAGGGACATATATAATTTGGGTAATTATAAATAAGAAATTATGTAAAATTCCTAATATATCTATGTATATATGTATTCGGGGTAAATTTGTACTAAACCTTTCAAATTCTAGAAGTCTAAAAAGAAGAAAGGACTACAAATCTACTATTGAATTCGAGAAAAAAATAAAACTATTAATTATTATTTATGTAAAAAACTGCTACATAAGTATGCGTTTAAAAATGCAAAACCAAATTTATTTTATTTTGAATAACTACATACGTGTCTACGTGTTTTAATTTTCTAAAACAGATTATAATTATAATATAAACATAAGAAATATAATAAAATAGTAATTCGATATAATGAGTGCAAAGTACTACCAAAAATGTGCTTGTGGAGCTGATATTACGACAATTAATGGCTACATAAACAAACGTGCTTTCTTATAACCGGTGGTCTTAGATCCAGCCAATCCAAACAGAGCATTATGAGTGGCACCACCCGCTGCTCCTGCTGCTCCTTTGGCACCTGACAACAGCTTTGTGCTCAATCCAGCAAGACCACGCCCACTTTTAGTTAATCCCGGTCCAGTAGGAGAGCGACTACCTTCAGGACCACCAGAAGTCGCCTTTTTCTGAAACAGTTTGCTTCCAAGGCCGGCCATAAGTCTATTTGTTTTGGGTGATAAATTAGGTAATCCCCCACTAGAATTTAGTGTAGTAGTTTCTGGCGTTGCCGAAGAAGGTGATGGTGAAGGCGAACTGCCATCCAATCCCGTATCAGAGGACTTTTTAATTAACAATTTACTGCTAAATCCAGCAAGTGATTTACCACTTTTGAGACGAACAGGTTCAGTTGTGTTGGGTTCTAGAGAGCTACTAGAAAGAACAAGTGAATCGTTGTTTGCTGATTTCTCAAGGTCTGTAGGACTTATTGATTCCTTTTTAACCGTTTTAATCAATTTGGTACTTAATCCAGTAAACGATTTTCCTGTTTTCAATGGCGATAGTGGTTGCTCTATTGCCGCGGTATCTTTAATTACTTTTTTGTCTGTAAGATTTGAAGAAGGAGGCATCGACACGGAAAGATTATTTAATATTATTACTGTAGTTCCAGCACCAGTAAATGATTTTTTTGAATTTTGTTTAGAAAACTTGGTTTTACCTTTTGGTTTTAGTGGTTGGTGATCGTTATTAATTTCTATAATTGGTTCTGGCTTTAAGACTGAATCTTTAGAATTTGTTGAATCAACTAGACTCTCAATATTGTCACTTAACTTTTTTGTTTTAAATTTATTGCCAAAAAATGACAGATTTTTTCCAGAAGAAAGTAGCTTGTCAGGTGCATTTTCAGTTATTTGTTCCGGTTCAAAATCTTCTTGAACAGTTATCATTTCGGGACTGAGATCACGAATTGGCGACTTTTTAGATGCGATTTTGGTAATGAATTTCGTAGTATCCTTTTCTGTTTCTGATATACTACTTATGGAACCCGCCGTCAGTAATGCATTAGAACTGTCATTGGCTTTTTTCATCAAAACATTACCCCATTTTGCACTGCCTGCACTTGATGAAGGTGAGTGTTGAGATAATGGAGATGATGTGGGAACCGGTGAAGTGACGGATTTATTATTGGACGGACTGTTTTTGTGTAAACTGTTCAATAGGGCGTGGGTATTAGTTTTTGGATTTCCGGCAGTTGCAGCTCTTGAAACTACTTTCATCATGCTTTCACGACGAAATCCTCCATGACCTTGACCATGTTTACGCAGCCAAATGACGGGCTATTAATTTATTGAGTATATGTTAACAAGTCCCGAAATTCCAATTAAAAGACAGCAGAGCGAGGAGCAATTAACATAAAGCGCAGCATAGAAATGAATAATAAAAAGAAAGAACGATTATAATTATTCACGGCTCTAATTAAGTATAATACCTAAATGTATATTTATAACTATTTATGTACATAGAATTTTGCAACCATACATACTATTATTATTTTTAGATGAATTTCAATACTACAATACTTACACCTCCCTACTTCAAATGTACCAGCTTTTTATAAATGGCTTCATTTTGGGTTTCTATAAATCATTTTTGAATAATTTTAATATCTATTGTATATACAATTAAATTTCAACATTTTAAATTTAGGTTCAACCTAATTTGGATATCCACATATTTGATTAAAAACTGTAAACAGATTACATAGACTTACATCGGTTGCACTTCTCTGACTACTTTCTGAAGCCTGACCTTCTGAACTACGATTTAGATTTTCCATCTAAAATAAATGTTTACTTAAGATAGACAGTTGTCATTATTATTTTTTTAAATACAAAGTTCATACAAATATGCAATAATTATTTAGTTACACAATCTTACAGAAACTTTAGTTCTATTTGTGGAAGGCTTGGATGAAGAGATGGTAGCTGCTTTTTCAATCTCCAATAACCAAGTCTCACGGGGTAGTTTATGTATTTCTACCCAGCATTCTTTCGCTAGATCTAGTGAACATCAAATGAAAGGCTTTTATACATAAACTGACACAAAGAGGTCATCATAGTATGGAACAAAATTATCAATGGGATATTATAAAGAATAAGATGTTTTATATATTTTAGTGCGACCACCTGATATAAAATCGATAACATTTATAAAAATTAAATCTTGAGTTATATAGGTAGTTTGCTTTTTTCATTAGGATGCTTTTAGAATATCTAACTTTATTCATTAAGAACATTTATAATTCTTTTAAAGAAAACTATATTTTTTCAACTTTCTAATCTGTTTGTAGTCAGTTCAAAAAATGCTATTATTACAAATATAATTTTATATACAAAACAATGCAAGCAATAAACTTTAGGCATTACAAGACTATGAAATAATGATCATGCAGCATTCTATAAATACAGTGAACTATGTATATTAAGGCTCATGTCCAATAAATCAGAGGCTCAAAATTATTATAAACAATATAATACTACTAACAAATTGGAATATAAAATGAACATTCCACAAAATAAATTTAACCTTTTACTCTTGGATGTTTCTACTAGATACCATCCTTTTAAAATCAAACTTTATTTGACAAGGTCGTTTTTTAATAAAAATCGTATTAAGAGTAAAGATTACATTATAATTAATTTCTAAATTAAAATTTAATCATTTTATTAAAATAAAAGGCTTCCAGTTTCTGCTCAAAAAAATAAGCAACTCTGATAATAACAAAGTATCTCCACAGTAAATATTACCTTCCCTAACAGTATGAGCAGATTCTGTCTCAAGAGTTGCTAAAATATAGGTAGGTATATCATTGAAGAAAATATTAAAACATATTTTTACTCAGTTTTCTGAAATAGACTTTTTATCAAAATAAATTGGTTTCATGCAGAGCAGGTCATTTATTTTAGTATAGTAGCCACCCGCACCAGTGTCTTCTAAGAATACCAATAGTTTAGCATTAGAAATATTTTGAAAATATGCTCTATCATTACTTGTTAATTACTTGAACAATTAAAAACAGCTTAACTTACTCTGAAGACCAAGAGCACAATAATTGCCATCAGAAGAAATATTAACATTTAGTGCAATCAATTTGGAGTGTCCTTCTAATTCATTCATCACTTTGACCAAATATAATCGCTCATGCCATAGAGCCACAAGACGACCAATACCTAGCAATAGTTCAGCAATAATGTTGTTAAAAGACAATTTTTAAATCATTTTTTAATTTTATTATATCAAATAATATTACAAATTTTCATATTTCTCAAAATATTATAACTTGAGGTTGCATGAATAAAGGTGAGATAGCTCTTTTTTAGTCTTAAAAAATTAAACAATGAATGAAATGAACAACTTACCCATATCATCTAATTCTGCTATAAGATAAAGGTCAGGCGCAAAATTAACTGCATTAAGACTGAGCACTTCCTTTTTTCTATCTTCCCAGCGATCTATCACAGTCATTCCTGATGTTTCAATTACAGCCAAACCTGTTTGTAAACCAACAATAATATATTTTCCATCAGTTGTAGAGCAGAGGGCAGTCAAACCAGTCAAATCCTTAAAAATTGAAATTAATTACAATAAAAATAGTAATAATTATATTTCCACAAAAGAAATTAGATATTATGAGTATTTCTAGCACAAGTAGTACACATATCATTTAAAAATATAGCATAGACGTAGAACGAGGGGCAGGGGCCCCTTCAAGTTGCGCTCTGGGGCAAATAGCATATTGGCCCGCCAAAAAAATAATCAGGTAAAATTCTATACATTTTTATGTATAAAATGAAAACTATAAAATTTTAAATCATAGGCCCTATATAATGGGGGTTGTTTTTGTAAATTAGTCGTCTTGATGAGAATTGAGTCACGAGACGGTGACGGCGGTAATTATTCAATAGGCAAGAGTGAGTGGCGAGTGAGAGAAATTCTTTATTCAAAGAATTGAATGATTTTGTCTGCTGTTTAGG
The DNA here is from genome assembly GCA_034780595.1 of Parotoplana pacifica. Classification (NCBI taxonomy): domain Eukaryota; kingdom Metazoa; phylum Platyhelminthes; order Proseriata; family Otoplanidae; genus Parotoplana; species Parotoplana pacifica. The sequence continues at coordinate 3,747 of JAUYWI010074264.1, read as the reverse complement.
AAATCGACTGACATCAATCTGCTTATGTTGGGTCAATGAAAATTATGACATATTTGAAGACCCTGGTGGCTAGATTCAAATGCCAAATACAACAGCAGTAACACTGACAACTGTTATAAAAGACTCTTTCGTGCGAATGGCTCTTCCTGTACGACAATATACACAATGTCCAAAAGCTCCTGTCTTCCGTTGAAAATCAATGTGTCTTTTCATCAACAAAATCGAGACTGAGTACATGCGCTTCGGCTACTCCAACGAACTATCCAATCTAAGGGTCAACGACGGAACAATCAAAGATGTTGATGACTTCAAGTACCTTGGTAGTTGGGTTTCGTCCAGTGAGAAAGATGTTAATACCAGAAAAGTACTCGCTTTCGACACAATGAACAAACTAAGTCGAGTTTGGAAATCACAATGCACCTTCGACACAAAACTGAGCATCTTCAAATCTGTAGTCGAAAGCATCCAGCTCTACGGCAGCAAAATCTGGACCCTTACCAAAAAGCTTACGGAGAGACTCAATGGATTCTACACCAGGCTCCTAAGACATGTAAAGAATGTCACATACGATCAGCACATTACGAATGCAGTTCTTTACAAAACGCTGCCTCCTGTCTCGAAACTGATCCATGCGATGAAGCTGCGTTTCTTTGGTCATTGCTCACGCAGCAACCAGCCTATTTCCCTCTCCTCTTCTGGCAAGAAACAGGCTCCTTGAGAGTCGGTCAGGGAAACCGTCTGACATATATCAACTCCATTAAAACCTCTTCCTTCGATAAGTCTTGAAGACATTAGACAAGCAACACTGGATCGGTCCACCTGGCGCGACCTATGCAGGTCATAGCTCAAAAGTCTGACTCCATTTAACATTTTCATAATATTTTTCTCTTTTGTATATTTGTATTTATGCTTAACTTGACTTCCGGTTTTATTTATTTTAAATAAACTGATTCTAAGAAACTAAATCTAAATAAATAAACAAAGCAAGATGAAAATAAGTCTGAGCATGAATCTTTGGAAGTAATTCTTCAGCAAATTCATCAAAGATATTTTAGACAGTTTTTTTGTTTCAGATTGTCAGTAGTAAACATGTTTTCTCACAAAATGCTCTATGAGTGGAATAAGTGGAGTGGTGGGTGGACTCAGCTTGTTGGAAATATTAACTTCTCAGAAAGAAACCTGTCCCTTAAAAGATCAACATACTGCTGGCTATTTAATAGATTAAACATAAATTATACCTAGTGAAATTCACTTTTAGATGAATGAGATTAAGATATAAGATAACATTTTTATTCCACTGCTAGTGCATAAAGCAGTGTTGGAACATTTCAGTATACATATGATAGTATCTTTCTAGACACCCTATACATTATCTGTCATAGTATCTATGCAAAATTAGGCATCTTATTTTTATTTTTGAATTTGTGAGTAAGTCAAACACTATACTCGTATGTTCCCAATGTAAATGTTAATAATGAAGTAGGTATCAATATAATTTAAGGCTCTATTTTGTTGAAAATAAGATCTCTTAAACATTTTGTATATAATGACAAAGAAGAAACTGTAATTCTGTCATTATTATTCCTTATTTCTAGCTTTTTTAGTTATAGAAATATTTTCAGATGGAAAATAAAAACTCATCAAAGATTTTAAAGTACATCTTAAACTAGACAAAAATATATATACTATTTAAAAATTACTTTGATCACTTCAGGAGTATTCACTATTGGAGCCAAACATCGCTTTTCTTCAGACTCTTTTATCATTTCCCTCTCCTTGATTATTTCAAATACCTTCTCCATCAGAGATTGTAACACCTTGTCAATCATTCGAAATGGTTGAGGCAGAGGATCCCATAGTTTGTCTGGATCTGTCTGATAATCATCATCATCAGAAGGAAACTCAGAGAATGAGGGTGGAGTAATAGATCGAGCAGTTTTTCGAAAATAGACTGGCATTTGTAATAAATATAAATTTAAAAGTTTATCTATAAAGTAAATTAATAAACATAAATTAAAATTGATCTATGTAAACTATCCTTTTGAAATTATATGATTTATTTATATATTCATAGATATACCCAGTTGTATAAAAATAATTTTTAAATATTATTCAAAATCATATTTTAGTCAGACAAGCCACTGACTTTTTGGTTAAGTAATTGAATCAATAAAAAAAGAAACCTTATTTATGTATCAAACAAGTAGGAATAGATAATTAGTACATTGATTTATAACATTATATAATGACAAATTTATTTTTCTTGTTCATTAAAATAGAACAACTAGGATGGTGATAGAAGGGTAGAAATTGAATTACTGTACACAAAATAAGATAACTTATTTCTTTGCTAGAGTGATTTTTTCTTGAAACAAAGGTTGTACCTCTTAAAACTAATTTAAAACAGATAAAATATGAGCTGACTTTAGAAACTCAGTCAACCCATTTTTGATATCCCCCTTTATCCCTCTTTTAGACCTATAGTAAAAAAAATATATAAAAGGTTCAAGCAGCATTTTTGAGCATATATATAATATAAACTATGTATACCAAAATATTTGTTTGATTCTCTTTGAATCTATATAAAATGTATGCATGTATGTTATAGAAATATTACTATTTTTCTATATACTATAGTTCTGGTATAATAACAATAAAGTATATCAAATAAATATGTTTTAAAAATTAAGAACTGATTAATCCTTTAAATGACTTTATGCTTAAGCAAATATTATAGTAAGAGACAGGTGATTTATTAACCACATATTTGTAAACATGTGGCGCTTGATATGTCTACAGTTTAAAAACTAATGTGTGTCTGGCAACAGCACTATAATTAATCCTTTCAATGTCTTTATTCTTATGCAAATACTATGGTAAAGAAACAAGTGATTCATTGACCATATATTTGTGCTGCTTGACATGTCTATAGTTATTGCAAGTTATGCATCCAGTAACTTCTGATAAAGATGTAGACTGACCATAATAATTCATGTCTAAATTGGTCTTTTTAAAAGTTGTTAGGTAGTCCAAATAAATTTGATAACAATTCCAAATTATTTTTAGAAATACAAATCTGTTTTTCCACTTTATTTATCTTCTAGAGGCTGTCCTCCTCCACCAATTATTATAATTCTTTTTGTTTAATCTCCTTCCCTAGCACTCATGTCCATATACTTGTTGCCAGGGGAAGTTCCATCCCTGCACCCTCATAAAATAAAACAGGTTGCAAATAAAATATTTAAACATCTAACCCTATTTTTTACTTTTTGAGCAGCTTGTAAAAGCTGTTCTCATGCACCACTTTTTATGATTCTTGCTGTTTAATGTTGTGGAACCCATGTCTACTATTTATTGTTTGTGAAGGCTCATACCCCCATAAAAATGTGGCTGAGCCTTGTCACCCATATCCAATATCTGACATTTCAGAAGTTGTGGACTAATCTTATAAATTCAAAGCAAACTAATTTTAATATTACTGGATAGCAAATTTGATATACTGTTATGGCTATAAAATTTATATGAAACTGTGGATATATTTCGAAATTATTTCAAAAAATTATTATCCCACACTAAGTTTTTAATAATTTTGTTTTATTATAAGTCCCAAAGTCACTACCACTTTGGTATTTCATACTTTCTAAGCACAGTTTGAGCTAAACTTTGGTAAATACATACACTGATTTCCAAAATAAATGGAAAAACTTGCTAATAAAACAAAACAAGCGAAAATGACCGAGTCTATAA
>JAUYWI010074253.1:0-13934 GCA_034780595.1 Parotoplana pacifica | reverse complement strand
CAAATACAAAAATCGATAATTTTGTTTAACATCACCAAAATATCAGTGATACCATCCAACACCTTAATATAACGACACAAACATTCAACAAGGCGAAAGTAAGTTTAAACAATAAAAAAATAGTTAGCCCATGTAAATTCTAATTACTTAAAAAGCAAACACAGTTTTGAGTGTATTTCAATTATTTATGGGGTGAGATAACTCACTTTTTGCCATTTTTGGCCAATAATATTTTATATTAAAAAGAACAAAGACAAAATGTGTTTTTAAACGTTTGTTCCATACATATTAATCGGTCATTGGTCAACTTATTTTTTTTTCATGTAAGAGATTCTTAATCTGGAAACACTGGTAAATTTATTCATAACAGACTTAACGATTAACCAGTGAAGAGACTTGTATTTAAAAGATTAGATTCAGTGGTAGTAGTAGGAGTAATTTTATATTATTATTTAAATTTTAAATATATATTTGTTATGCTAGTGTTTGTAGAATAAAATAAAATATAGAGTATCACTTAATTATATATTTAATAAAGTCTACTGACAAAAAATGCAAACCTGACTTTGTAAGCAGCAATGAGGTGATGGTTGTATCTTTACATTTGGCACTTACATAAATTGCACCCGAGTGTGCTGAACCTTTCTGACTAAGAGTGTAGGCACTATCATGTGCATCACTTTGTATTGTTGCATTTTTTGCTATCAGAATCATCCAACTGTATCATTCACTAAGCACAGACGGTTCAAGCACTAACAAAATGTATAACGACACAGCAGAAACGGCGCTTTACATTAAAGTGTCCTCTATTTTTAAATACCATAACCATACAAGCAAGTAATCAATAGGGTCTTCATTCTTAACTGTTGAACTTAAAACTAACCGAACCACAAATTTGCAGGTACTAAACCAGACAGTGTTTGTTACACAGATTCTTTGGGTCATCTGTGTTACAGAATGATAATCCAGTCATTTTCTAATTCAAGTATTTTCTAACAAAATGACCAATTTAATTGATGACCCGTTTTTGAAAATATTCAGTCCCGTCTTGAAATCTATTTAACAAATGACTGGATCCTGAACTAAATTTTTTGTTACCAGAAGAGATCGGATGTCCTTGTAGTTAGTGATGATTCCATTGTGTACCACGACGAAGGTGTTGTTCTCATCGGAGCGCTGTGGGTGGCTGTTGACCTCATTGGGCTCTCCGTGAGTGGCCCATCGTATGTGGGCTATGCCAATGTGCGTGTCCATCACTGTGTCCAGACAGAGGTGCTCCGCCAGGTCTGAAAGAAGACACAAGTAGTAGCTAATGAGATACTAAAGGGATGGCAGATGAGCACTTGTGTGCTATATAATACGACATAATTATGTTAGATTGATCACCTCGCCCTGTTGGGTGGGAGAGAATAAATCTACCCTCTCCGGTTTTAGATTGCTCGAAAAGACTCAATTCATTAGCTCAAAGATTTCGTTTTAGTGTACCAAATACTCATTCTTGGCTAATTTGTTTTGGAACGTGCCATGAAATTGGGTGGAAATCTGCTTTTATTTAAAAAAACACGATCAAATTTAGTTAATATTAAATATAAAACGAACCTGCTGTTTAAAAACCAGTTGGTACTTGATTGCAAGAATATATTAACGCAACGTATTTTAAGTCATGAAAATAATCTAAATGCAATCCTTTCAAATTCCCCAATTAATCCTTACCAAAAATTTAGGTACCGTTCTTTCCGAAAATCACAAAATAACCCGTTTTTATCCTTTCTCCAATTAATCACCCTCTGCCTTAACCAAGCCCCTCGAAATATTCTTCATAATATACAATGACCTACTTTCAATTTTCTTTTTGAGCATCATCACTTTGCCCTTCTGTTTGACGATGCAGATGCCATAAAGAACTTGTTCCTGGTCACCACTCTGTCCCACGTCCTCAAAGGGGGTCATCTCATCGAATGCCAGACCGGCCGAATCATAACCGCGATATTCCATGCATTCGATGCCATTGATCAAGATCTCAAGGATCTTCTGCCGAGTCATTGGCGTCAGAAAATTCAAATAAGCAAAAATCCCTGAAAGAAATAAAATAAATATTAAGATAGTGTACATTAAAACCTAACATTATTTTGACTACGTTGTTATCAGTAGCTAGCAATGCTATAGTACAAATTACCTAGCGGTGCAAGTAATCTAAACACTTTCTAACCATGACCAGCGAAGTATTTGTGAAGTGCATGATACAAAAATACGAAAGTGGCGAATTAGTAACATTAATACCAAAAATCACAATATTACGATTATCTTGAATACTTGAAGGAATTGATGGAATAAAAAGAGAAGAAGACTACAAATGACTATGAACTTATAAAGCAGAAAAGTATGTCGAAAATAGTAGGTTTGGATAGAATGATCAACAAAAACAATCAAGCTGTCTTCATTTTGATCGAAGAACTCTGGCATTATTTGGACCCAAATCGATTCAGATACTGGGCAGATCATGTAAGGTTAAACACGCCCAGGAGTAATAGGCATGTGCTATGATCAGGCAAAGTAAGAAAATGTTAAACAACAAAGATTTAATTCTTGAACAAAGTAAAAGTAATGGATTAAGAGATACATTTTTTGATGTTGAAGTTGTTAATAATCAATATCATACTAAAATTTATCTAAAGTAGATGATTTTTCTTTTGAAGTGGTTAACATGCCATTTTTTGACAGTAGTCATTCTGTTATTGGAAATAATTGCCTCTACAGCCAACTGATTCGATATGCTTAAATTTGTGTCTCTCATGAAGATTTTGCCTTTCGTTTCAAGTTACTTTACAATAAACTTAGCAATAGAGGTTATAACCAAGGACGTTATATAGTTAGACTAGACGGATTACTTGTTTAAAAATTGGGTATTGTTTACAATTTAGTTTCTCTTTTCTGATTGGCAAAAAATGAAAGACTTACCATTGGGAGCCTCAATAAAATGTATATTTTATGGTTTTTTAATATTTTACAACGTACTTTAATTATATTTAGTTATTTTAATGATATTTTTGAACACCTGCCACCAAACTTTTTATTCTTAGATTGAGGCTCGAAATGGGGAAAATAACTAGTCAATATTTCATCCATAAACTGCATTGTACAGCATTTATTAAATAATTAGAACTGTTTTCCCTCAAATATTTGAGTAATTTTCATTATTCTTTGGCTATTTTTTTTGTAAATCAACCTCTATCGAGAAATGTTGGCCCTCTAGAACACAAAGTGCCTCCTTCCCTCCAACCAAAGACGTTATAGAGTTAACTAATGAATACCTACAGAAAATTATTTGTATATTATCTACAAACATTTAAGTTTTAATTTACCCTTGAATTGTTAATATTTCGTAATTAAATAAAAAGTATTTAATCGTCGCTGTATTAATACAAAACCACTGAATTTTGCCAACTACAAGCAAAGTAATTACAAAGCAGCGATAACAATTCTGCCTATTCATCTTATGCGTAAATCGCTGACTGCTCAGTCTAGCCTCTGAAAAGCATAGGCAGGTATAATTGAAATCTGTGGCTGGACCTCAGTAGAATTATTACTCTGTGGTCTTCGATTCCCTATCAATGATTAGCCCCAAAAAATCATATAAAGAAGCCCGCATTCTTTGGCAAAACCTAACTAGATTTCTACATATAAAGACATTACTTATTGCCTATTCTCGGTCAAATAAATTCTCTGCTGAATAAAAAACTTCCTTTGAAACTAATCAGTATCGTATTCAGTATCAAATGCAGTATCTAATCTACATAAGATAGGCATCACTTTACAACTAAAATAAATTTATAATATTAAACTTTCAACTTACTCCTTGGTGCTTTGTGTACTGGTCAAACTCATGAAGTTGTTGCGAACTTTGCGCAGTGAGGCCAGTATCTGGGCGAACGGCGTCACAATCAGGTCCTCGGTTTGGCTGAAAATATAAAGAGAACCTCGACGTGAAGCTGCTATGGTCGCCCCTCCTTGCCCGGGTTCGGAATTCGGGTCCAGGTGACGGGGAACCAGACCGCCGCCACCGGGGCCCTTGGAGCTGTCCATCTTATCCGAGCCCAGCAGACCCAGCCGTTGGCGAAAGTGAGCGGGTAGTGCCACCAAACTGTCGCTCATTTCCTGACTCTCCTCGTCGTCTTCCTCGTCGCTGTTCGCATGGCTACTGGAAGACTTTTTCTCTTCCTCCTTGGGGCGCCGAATAGACCACTTTCGGATTTTCTTCTTGCCAGATTTTGACTTGCCCTCTGTCGAAGGGGAGGGTCGTATTGGGAAACTCCCAGTGCCGTCACCGCCACCAGAGTTCTCCTCATCATTAGCAGCAGTTGACGCTGATTTAAAGTTTCCACCCACACCAAATGTCCACTTTTTGAATGAAGTTTTCTTCTTGGGAGGTTTAACAGCAATCTCGGAAGCCATGGCCGGGGTTTTTTCTTTCAAACTGGCTGCCCCACCTCGCAGGCCGTTGATAGCTTCTTCTTGACTTCTGGACCGAGATTCCTTCCTTGGGCAGTGCTGCTGGTCTCCAGCGGAGGTTGTGCAGTGAGTGTGATTATTGTCGATGGTGCTATAGTGAGCTGTGGACGAATCTGTCGCACTGTCCCGAATGCAACTACAGAGTCTCCACATTGGGTGAGGGGTGAAACATTACCATCTGCTGATTCCAAGTGGTGGTGATGATGATATCGCAGCTGCCAGACACCTAGTAGAGCAAGTCTTCATTATTAACCAAACGGTGTTGATAGAGTCACTGGGGCTGAATACCTAAATTTAGGGCTCGGGTGTAAAATAAATCTTAGATTGTTCAATGACAGAAATCTGTTTCGGTAAAATAATCCAAAATGTCGGTAACCTGCCGTGACGCTTTTCCATTAGTATAAATCAGATTGGGTTTTATAAAATGTCTCAAATGTCTCTCTTTTGTGATACTGAAATAAGATTTTATTGATTGAAAGGGTTGTGCACACACAGAAAAAACACAATAATCTAAAGAAGTTCCTAATAACGACAAACACAAACAGGTTTGGAGGCGCGCCGTATGTATCTGTGTTATTATATTGATATATTGAATAAATCGGGGCAGAATTCCTCCATTTGATGTGTCACCTCTTTACAAACCACGTTATTATCTCCAAATATGCATTCAAATCTCTGAATAATGCAATTTAAAAACGTTTGTTTATTATCAATAGTTAAAGGAGGGGGGTGGGAATTCCAAGCAGACTGCAGGTTACCATTGGCAGATAAGACGGAGAGAGAACAGCAGACACTCTAACCACCTACGTCACAGAAGAACGGTTTTGGTTCTTCTGCCTGTGAATCAATTTCATTTCTGGCAAAGTTGGGTGGTTTTTAATTCAAGTCGATATACCTACCCAGTGCTAGTGTTTGTCTGTCTATTTTAGCTTTGGTTTGATCCAGCACTCTCAGACGAGAGACACAAGCCAGCACTGAAAACCAACGGGGAGGTATCTAGGTAGGTAACTATAGCCGGCTAGTAGGTACCAAGAGAATAAAAATTAAAGGAGATGATAATGAGACAGACAAGCAGAAGATTATTTTAAAGAAGTAAAAATATTAGCAACGACGCCTGCCAACAAGGTGAGCAGAGAATGTCAACTATAAAAGTCAAAAACGTCACCTTCATTCTCTTTCATGCAACATGTAAAATTAAATTCTGAGTGTAATTTAATTATGTAAATATTATGTCGGTATTTGTAGTTAGTTATAGAGGATCATAATAAATTTAATGACCATCGACTGTCCATGTTACCACCAGAAATAAAAGAAGAATAGATTGATTTACCTGTTTGGGTAGCGCTCTGCTGGACTAAAGATCGGGAGGAACCTACCCGGTTTTGTGGCTTGACGACAAACTAACTTGACAAGCAACCTCCGACCCGCCTGACAAGTGGTCAAAGTGTCCATCCCCAAGGACCGGCGTGAAAAGAGGTAGTCATTTGTCGGTCACTCAATGTGTCCCCCCCCCACCTCGTGTAGCTAGCTTGCAAAATGTACACACTTCCTGGGGTTACAGCAAGGGCTTGAAGTAGCTGTGATCGGTCATATACCCTCAAGCGCAAGTAATCAGCAGCAACAAGAAGAAGCCACTAGTGATCCCCAGTGACAAGTCGGCATACCTACCAACGCAACAGGCGATCTATTCCTTCTTTCTTTATGGTTACGACCATAGAAATACCTCTAAATAGTATTCTTTGGGTACTTCCACTCTGTTTTATCTGTTTCTATGGTTACAATACTTACATAAACTTCGTTTCCACCACGAAAACCGGGATATAGATTATGTCCACATGTTGAGAAGAAGAAGAAGCCCAGAGGTTTTTATCATGCGTCTTGATGGCCTTTATAATAAAGTTATGAATACAAAATTTTATACGACTTAATTGTCTGCCATTTCCAATCCTTGTTATTATTCAAGGTAGAACATAGCTAAAGAGATCATCTTTTTGAAGCTACCTGTAAACTATTCGATTTAATTCATCTTACGCAGAAGCAAAATAAGTACCTGCTTATAACTAAGTAGCTAGTCGGTTGAGTTATTTACATTCTAATTGACGTTTCTGTGGGATGCGAATGCCTTGGCTTATAGAACGCATTTTTTGTTCTAATTTCAATCTGAAATCTCGGTAGTAGGAGCTTTGCAATTTAATCCATAACTTATTCCTATTGAATCGAATATATAAATAGGAAACCTACAATTATAGGTTTTAAATATACCTACACTACACGTTTTAGAAAAACAAAACTTTTTAATTATTAATAATTAAACCAGACAGGGCGTGCTATTAGACAAGATTTCAATAAAACAATAGTGCTTGGAATTACTATTAAGAGTCGGTATCTAACATTTGTAGAATACCCCAATAAAGTCAAGAAATCGAAATATTTCATAATAAACTTCATCTTCACTATGAGCGTGCACATTTCATATATCTTCATCAACCATTTATGTATGATTGTAGGTTCTAATGCTGGAATATAATGTTTGGTATGATTGGTAGCAAAACTGGAATATTGATTTGTATAGGATTTGTCATGTTTTCGAAATTACCGTCTGCAGAATAGTCATTTATACAGAATGTCGACTCTCGCTGGATCTGAATGGTTTCTATAGTCAATATACATCCAGCAAGAATCGGACCTCTGGATATTTATTACTCTATGATACCTTCCAAGGACAATTTCATACAAACAGTAATAATGAAAAATATAAAATATTGACAAAATGATTAGGTAGGGCATGTACATAACTCAGAAACGATTTCAAAAGGTCACCATTTAATCCAATGTTTTTAAAGCTAAACACTATTTTAAAAATCTAGTTTTTATTCTTAACATACTACTTATAAATTTGATAGTAATAAAAATAAAATATAACCATTCTTTTAAAAAATAGATTTACACACTTTTATTACTAGTAAACAGATATAAGTAGTATGATTATATAATGAAATTTTGAATATTTAGATTAATAAACAGTATCCATTGTTTTGTACGGTAAATTTGTAGTTAATCAATAACAGAATATGATATTAATAGTTTTGGAATAAATTGCAATCTTACGTGCAGCAAATTACCGCATTGGGATATGTATGATACATGATTCCGATCATATAATTAAAAGGTGAGAACGTATTCTGATTAACACGTAAAATATTCAGAATTCGGAGCTTATAAAATAGAATATTATTTATAAATCATATTTAAAAGTGAATCAGACACATTAATTTATTTTAGCTCATAATAACTTATTTGGTATCTAATTAGGAAAGTCTCAAGTTCTTTAGTTCCAGGAATTTGCCGAAACACATTAAAAGCATCCTATTAGGTATTGAACGTTCATCTTTAACGACCAGATTAATTATTAAAGCAACAAACAATGGTTTAGTTAATGCTCTAGATTGATACCCTTCATTTTGAATGATGTTATGTATATTGTGCTTTACAGAATTACGATAAATAAATATAAATAATAAAAAAAAGATTTAGTACTTTTAAGTAAAAAAAAAGTCGGTATTGATCATTTTGAAACTTAAACGGAAACGGAAGTAAAAAAAGTGTCAGCAGTCTTATAGCAGCCACAACGCATAATCACTTTCTCTCTATTGACGTCAGTGGAAAAGAATTAATTTTGTAGGCAATACATTAGGATATTACAATAGATTAAGATATTGCGCATTAGGCTTATACAATAGATAAAATATTACGTACAATTATAGATATCCCTACCTATAATTGTGTTAAGAGTGTTAATAAAAAACAGCTATACTTCGATAAAAATATACCTTATTTATATCACTCGCTAATGATAGCCCAAGACAGTTCTTTCGGCCTTGTTCGGCGTCATCAGCTAGGCATAATCACAGCCTGAGCACTATAAAATGTTCGTATATTTCATATCAAAGCATAAAAGAGAGGAAAATTTGCACTAGTTGCCTAAGAAGAGTGAAAATAGAAAATTTTCAGAAGAAATATGTTGGAAAGCCTGTTTTCTTATTAAATGGCACTCAGGCTGTCAAAGCAGGTCCTGACCAATTAATGTGATAAGATTAATCATAAAAATCAGGTATATGTTGACAAAAAGATACTACTTATCTCGCTAATGATGGCCCAGGACAGGTATTATTTATATTACTCATAAATCTACTCGTATAACGTAGAAAATCGCGAATTTGGCATCAGTTTTTTTTTTAAATCGCCAGCATCCTAATAAAACTATTTTACCTATGGTTTTTTCCACCAGTATGTGAATATATTTTAACTTTCCAATTTTCTACCCCACCAACAATAAGTAAATATTTTTTGTCGTGATTTTGTCAGAATAAAAATATTCAAAGCCAAACGACTACACTCAGAAACTTCAGGAATCTATATAGACAAAAGTAGGTAAAGCTGATTATTTAAGATTGTATCAACAATTCAAAAGCTATTACCTACTCCAATTTCAAGGTCCCCACACAGGGTGTCCTATAAATTCCACTACTTTTGAATTTTATACTTTCATAGATGGTTTGAGCAAAAATGAGTAAATATGTACCTTGAAAAGATTCAAGGGATCTCGATTTATAGGAGCCAATGACGTCAATTAGCGCCAAAATTAAAGTTTGTCCAATTGACTTCAAATTTGGTGTGTAGATCCACTAGTCTATAAATAGGTTTGATTATTGAATTTTCAAATTCCAAAAAAAAACTCGATAATCAATGTTTTCTAAATATACTTATGGATTTGTGTCACAAAGTGCCTAGTCGACGGACCTGCACACCAAATTTGAAATCAAGTGGACAAACTTTAAATTTTGACCTTATGACGTCACGTGCCCCTAGCCTCGCTCGCCCTCCATAGTGTTTCAAAATTTGTTTTCTGTCAATGAATCTTTATAAGGTATTACGTGTACCTACCAAAGTTTAGCTCAAATACATCCAAAAGTGGTATTTAGGAAGGACTTATGGGACACCCTTTGGATCATCCTACTGCAGTCTAAAAATGTATGAAAAAGAAAAAGTTATTTTAAGCAATTTAGAGGCACTAGTTGAAGAATTAAAATCTGAACTTCAGATGGAATTAATAATTCATTTTAAATATTTCAAAGTTCAATTTTTTGGTGCTCTTTCAAATGATTCGTAGGTACTTCGAAGGTTTAACTTCAATTCTTATTGAACTTGACATAAAGGCATAAAGGATAAAAACATTTTGCTATTTTGTGTATTAAATAAAATTCCGATCTAAAATTTGTATCAAACTAAGAGCAATGGCCAAAACTAGTGTTATAACTTATCCTTTAGGTGGATTTTAGGAGGACTGTCTCAGTACATTGTTGCCGACAGAGAACATTTTAAACACGCCAGATGAATATATTATAACACTATTGCAATATTATAATTGAAAATCAAGCCTTTTTTGATGAACATGTTTTGTATTAAATATATATTTTATAATGGTTTTTAAAAAATAATTTTTTCTGTTGTGTCTTTGCTAAAATATCGATTAGGTGTGTGCAGATCAAAGACATTTATTGCGAGGGGTCTTTGGTGTATCTATTTATTAAATAATAACCATAGTTTTCTTTTTTTATTAAACAGCTATTAATAAAAATACACACCTTCAAACATACTAAGGTGGACATATTTCATTAGTTACACCATTTTGACTAAGAGAGTGAATACTTAGAAATTTAAGGAAAACCAGAATTGTCAATTAGCTCTGGAAGTGTTTTAAGTTTTTTTTTAGTAAAATGAACATAGTTGAGCAGAACTATGAAAATAAGTATCTCTTTGGATAAGGGAAATTCAACACTTTAAGTTGATTGAAGATGGACTTGAATTCTTAAGTTGAGCTATTGCTATTCGACCTAAATATATTTTAATGAGAGGAACGTCCCATCTCGCTCTTGTCTGTCTGTCTGCCCAATAACAACTTCTGTACTGGAAAAAAATTGTAAAAAGATTCTGTACATTTGGTTTTTCAAAGCATAATTATTAATTGATTGCAGGCGCTAAAAACCATTTGGATAGTGAAACGCTCAACTTTTTACTTCCCGATAATTCTCTTGTACACAAAATTTAAAGCTAGCTGGTTGCTCAGTTTCTCAGATATGTAGGTACCTCCAAGTTAATTAGTCTTATTTGTGAAGAATCATTTCACTTCTCCCCACAGTAATATAATTTTAATTTACATAGTCTTAATCAGAAGCTCTGTTTTTTTGCTATATGCATACTAATTTTCTTTATTTTTTACAACAACAACAAAAACAGAAAGATATTTTTTGCGCTAAGCAACAAAGGAATTACAACTGAATTTACTAATTCATATAATTCTTTAAAACTGTTTTCTGATGAATAGAATTTAAAGTCAACGCTTAATGTACCTACAAATAATCTTTAAGTTTATCGAGGAAACGTCCCATCTATGAATGACGTCAACTTAAAAGAGGAGGAATATCGATTGACTTAGAAAAATATTGTTATTTATAAATACCCAAGGCAGCGATGTGCTCTACCCATTCATAGCTCCAATAAAATGTAAAGTAACAATTTCTTCAAAATGAAGTTATAATATAGGTGACAGTAGAAGAAAACTGCTGACTGCAATTTTCGAGCAAGAATGATAGGTATACCTACACTATCTGGCATAATTTTGCAACAATATTAAAGTCATATTAATTAGACGTTGTGCCTACATTCAACATTTAAAATGAATTTGCAACCAATGGATATCGACTTTTCAGAAAATCAATATCTATTGGTTAAAAATTCATTAAAAATTTCCAATGTATTTTAGTGCCTTAATCTAGTTTGAATTTAATTTCCCAAATTTGTGCCATAAATTTTGCGACAAAATACTATTATTGACTGTAATTGTGAATTAGCGTCCAGTCAGCAGTTCAAAGATACCTAACACAATTATGTATCATTGATTTTCTGAAAAGTCATTGTCTATTGGTATTACTCTATGGGTACAACGTTTAATTGTTGAAAATATTTGTCGGTTATTAGGCCAATAGTTTAATACCATTATTTATTATTATGAACAGAATAATAAACATTAATAATAATAACACAATTTAGTAATGCTCAACCACGCATTCTCTACTATTAATACGTAACAATAATTTTTGCGAAGACACATCTTCTGTCAAAAATAAATAAACAAAAATATTAATACTGACATCAGACTGTTTATAACAGAAACAGTCACCAACAACACAATGTATTACATTTTAGACAAAAGGCTGGAATAAATTATTGTAACGTATCAAACTCTCTGTTGGCCATCATGGTTGTGCGCCATTTCTCTCTGTCAAGGGCCGTTGAGATGCCTCTGCAAGTGTTTGGCCTGTCCATTCTTTAAATGTCTTTCTTCCATGCTATTTCTGGCATTTTTTCCTTCTACTGATTCCAGAATGATCTCTTTATCACAACCTCCTCGTCTCATCACATGCACAAAGTAACACAGTTTCCTGAGAGCCATTTGCATACAAAAAAAAGTCATCTCAGTACCAATGGTTGGCTCTCCTCTCTGTCCAAGACACTCTCAAAACCTTTCGGTAAGCCCATATTTCAAAAGCATCTACTCATCATTCACCATTCTTTGCATCAAACCAGTTGTAATTAAATAACAAGGATTCGGTTCACATGGAAATTATCCTTCTTCATTTGTAGAAAATAAATACACAGTGTAATTTTAAAATATACCAATTTTAATAAACAGATAGGATAAATCATTATACCTCCTAATTGATTTTTTTGGACCTGAAATAAGGTCCTAAAATCTATGACCAAAGATATTAGAACATCGATCTGAAATGGCAACTACAGGGTGTGACAAAACGTACGTCCACCACTACATGGTGTGACAGAATGTACGTTCATCACTCAAAGGGTTTCACAGAATGATGTTATCAGACGGCCGTAGCTAGAAATTCAAAAAATTGACAATGGATTCAAATTTCCGCTGAATCTATCTAAGGAAAATATAAATCCTATAGGTGAGGTAAAAACCTATCTCTATATGACGTTTAACGTGCTAATTATTGCCGCAAGGAAGACGGGGGTGTACATATAACAACACGCCACCTATGTATTGTTCTACAAACAGACAAAATACATTCATTGCAGAGGAGTTTTTTCAAACGGCGCTGTTTCTTTAACAGTTTCTTCAGGAACAAGCTCGAAAAACGTCTTCATTTTCAGCAAAATACTGATACAACTGAACTGCATAACGTAAATGATTATTAGTCAGACCTTTTTAAATCTAAATTTTATATACAAACACTCAGATTTTTAATAATCCCAATAAATCGATAACATAGAACTTGTTTTCATGTCTATAACTGTGTAAATAAAATCATTGATATCGCCATTAAATTACGATATAAATGGATAAAATCATTAATATTGATTACAAGAAAAAAAAGTCGGAGTGGAGTCGGTACATTTGTGAAGGTAGTATGCACTCACTTGAACTAATTATAAAATGCCGGTGTTAACACGTACGCGTATTATTTTCTATATAAAATCATTTTAGATGTCAAGGTGAAATCTACTTTAAAAAGTAAATAACTAACTATTTTAATTTATACAAAGGTAATGGGTAACAGCAAAAATGTTTCTTTCTAATATCATTCCATTTGGAACAGCTGATTTTTAGTATTTTCCGACGATATTTTAAAGAAAGAAAAAACTAGTGAGTTGAAATAAATACATTTTCTATATAAAATAAAAACACGCAAAGGTAATTTTAAATTGTATTAGCCGCCTGCCATGTAGGTACATTGGCCTAGCTATATTCTAATTTAATTAAGTAATTTTCTGTATGAAAACTTTTTCGAGCTATGATTTCATAGTCAAGAGAAATCTCATTAGATAATCTCCATAGATTTACTTTCAAATAAACATCGATGTTCAACATTGGCAATGACAATACACATCAGTGTAAAGAAGATAACAATAATTTGGTGGGAGTACCATACCTATATATGCATTGCAATGTATCAAAACTAATTACTTGGTTAGCTTGCTCTTCAATATTACTATCTAAAATACTTATGCCTACCTAACATATTGGAGAGATATGGAAATTCGGTTTCTCATATGACTGGGCGCTTTCTAGGACACATTTGTTTAAAGGAGGTATCTTCCGAATTATTCTTTTAAATAATTATACTTAAATTGCAGTTAATCATATCGTAATAATCTACCTACTACCCACCTATATTTTGAATCGAAGCAATAGTACCGATGTAAATGAAGTTCACAATGTATAGGTCGTTTCGTAAAAAATTGCTACTTTTTTAAAATAGCATCCAAATAGAAATAGTTAATCTATGGCTTTCAAATTTGTACTATAGATAGTTTATGATATACTTAATGAATATATAACT